>SNQJ01S0028860.1:63687-86115 GCA_010110895.2 Picea sitchensis
CAGTTACCATAGGACATTAAACAGAGACAAAGAAATAATTTCAACTCATAGGCATAGAACAGAGATGAAAAGAAAGTCTGACAATAAGAGTGAAAGAAGCTTGTAGGATGAATATATTAAAGAAAGTATCTTAGCACAATAGAAGTATAGTTTAGAACTCAAAGTCGAACCCATGTTTATCAAAGTCTGACAATAAGAGTGAAAGAAGCTTGTAGGATGAATATATTAAAGAAAGTATCTTATCACAATAGAAGTATAGTTTATAACTCAAAGTCGAACCCATGTTTATCAAAATTTCGTGGCTTTATAGCCTTTACATCAAATTGTCTAGATCCTGAAATACTGGATCGAACTTTCTAAAAATAGACAGTCAGCAACTGACCCAAGAAAATAGGCAGAAATCCTATATAATAGGTTAACCGCTTATCTCAAAAGATATTCATGTCCTTTAATGTCTTTGACAGCTGTAATAAGACTTCTAAGGTTGATAGGTCTTCTTGAGATACAAGATAATTCGAAATTGCCACCTGTTAACAACAAAACAGTGTTTTCCCATAAAATAGGTAACAGATTTAACTTCTCCACCTTGTTGGGCATCTCCAAAATCAAAACAGACTCTTGATAAGGATGCCTTTAATTATTATATATCGATTGAGACTGTTCTTGAGACATTTGGATAAGAAAAACTTGGATTTGTGCAAAAACAATACCTCTCTTCCCTGTCAGTACTTTCGGTGGCTAGAACAGACATAACTTGGGCCAGTTAGCTACCAAAAATCCCTCTTTCGGTTGCTAATGAACAGTTGAAATGTTCACCCAAGCCACCGAAAGTTATGTTTTAAAAAAAATTGCATAATACCTTTTGGCTTAACTCTAAAAATCCTTAGGGATGATCTTCTTAAGCCTCTGCACCTTGCTCAAGTTTTAGAGTGGTTGTAGGATTGTTGGCTGCCTCTGGATCATTGTAATGAGTGGCTACCTTTGCTAGGGTTTCAAGAGTATCATGTTGTTGAGAAGGGGGTCTTGAAGACATAGTTCGCAACCTTAAATCCCTAGCCTTTTCATTCAAGTGCATAGCTACTCTCCATAAGTTGTTGTAGTCTTTTACAATCTTCTTCTTGTTTTTCTTTTCCTTTATGCTTTCATGTGATAATTTTTCTAAGGCCGAACTAACTTCTACAAAATTCTTTGACAAAGTTTTGTATCTGGTTTTAATTATCCTTTCTAGAACTTCTTGCTGAGATAACTTCTTTCTAAGTTTCATGATTTCCTTTGATTTTCTATGCTTTACTTTTCTGCTAGATGAGGCATCTACAACTTGCATCTCTTGTTCTTATTTGGGTGTAGGTGATGGAAGATCTTCATACCTCTTTGTGAATGGATTTACATACACTATATCTTCATGCCCTTTGGTAGCTGGATCTTCATGCCCTGTTTCAACCTGGTGCTCTTAATACTCTGTTTCATCTAGGAGCTTTTCATACTCAATTTCAACCTAGTGCTCTTCCTCCTCCAAGTCTGTATAGGGGAGATTAAGAATCCTCTTGTTTACCGGGGGTTCTTCTGCCTTCTCTGCCTCACTACTAAAATTTAGTTTCTTCTTAGTTTTTTTAGGCTTAGAAGATGGACAGGGCTGATCAACTAGAACTGGAGAGATGGCTCTCCTCCTCCTCTTTCCACTTCTGGGAGTAGAAGACTTCTTTGAAGAAGGACTCTTCTTATCCTCTGGCTATACATCATTCTGAAAATCGTTCCAGAATAAGAAGTAATTCCATTCCTTGCTTCTTCTCTGCAACAGCTCATAAACCAAGAGTTTAATAAAAACCATGATGAGATAACCTACCTACAACCTTGTTTGGCTTAGCCTTGACCTGATGAGCCATTTTAGTTAATCTTTTGTGGAGGTAATAAGGCAGATTAAGTAGGCTTCTACCAGTGAAATGGTTCATGAGTTTAAAATGATAGATCATAACCCTATTGCATCTACCTTCACAAGTTACATAAACAAAGATGGCTTTCAATAAATGTTGTCATTTCTCTTCAATAAAAGACATAGGAATGTCTTTCTTCCATACCAAACATTTGTGTGTTGGTTTCAGGTATGATATAAATTCAACATCTTTTATGATAGTGGTTTTGAACCAATGTTCTCTAGTCCTTGGAAGTTTTGTCACTTCAGCTATGAGGGCTTCATCCACTTGGAATTCATCTTGGCCAATAACTTATTTTCTTCCATCAAAATTCAGAGAAAAAACTTTCGCCACCTATTGGTGAGAGTTTTGTAATTTTGCACAAAAAATGTATTAACGAGCATCATTGAAGAGTTGACACACATATGGGTGTGATTCCAGGTAGCGAATATCATCAAGTTCCTTTCTCAGAGCTGGTCCTCTCTTCTTCATTTGTTGGAATGCTCCTGTACACCTGCAATTGGAAAGTCGGGCTTGGAAGGAGAACACACAGCACAAAATTAGGGAGCTTTGGCTTAGCTGTGACATAAACAAAAAATGTGAGATATGCATTAAGGAAAGACCCTGATTACAAGGAACGTGAAGGATTTAAATTCATCATGATTTGGTAAACTTGAATGATGGGAATGTACACAATCACGTGCTTCAATGAAACAGAAGTTTAAAAAGAGTCGATGTATCACGTCGAGATAAGATCCAAGTCTTCAAACGAATTTCTTTCTGTCTTTTCGGAGGTTAATTGCAATCATAACATATCAACCCAACGGTTTTGGTGTGTGAAAGGACGTGTTGATTGTTTCCAAGCTCCTGCGCTTTCAGTGGCTAAAAATCCCCGAATTTTGGTTTTATGCCACCAAAAGCTAACGTTTTCGGTGGCTTAGAAGCGTTTTTGGAGAGGCAATTAGCCACCGAAACCTGTGTTTTGAAATTTTTAAAAGATAAATCAAATATGACTTTTCCAAACTTTATTACAAACGTAAGGTTCTCAAAAATGAACCTTGAAAAATTTAGAACTACATTTTTCAATCACTTCTTATCACCTAAATCAATAAAACTGACTGTGTTATTTAAGGAGATAACATCTGGCTCCTTCTGGGGATGAAAGCCTCCCTGTGAGGTTTCAAGAACCTTATTGACTCTGTATCCTTTCCTATCATCTAAGACTCAAAACTGACTGACTCAGTAGTCCATTGGGCATAGAGTTATTGTAACACACAGACTGAAAAAGAAAAACTGAAACTAAATTTTTTTTACAAATAGACTAAGGCTTGAGAAGGCCTCAATAAAAATGGAGTTTGAGAAAATGCCCATTGAATGGGCCACCTGTGACTTCATCACCTTCCAAATTTCGGAGAACAAAAGTGTTGTTCTGTTGCACTGATGATATAATAAATGGACCTGTCCAGAGAGCATCAAACTTGCCATGTTTACCCTTTTCCTGCCTTGCTGCATCCCATTTCAAAACTAGATCCCCTCCTTTAAAAATATTTGCCTTCACCTTTCTATCAAAAGTGTCCTTCATCTTTATCTGATGCAATTCAATCTTTTCAACCAATTGTTCTCTAGTCTGTTGTAATTCAACCAAATGAAAAATCCTCCTGGTAAGATCATTTGGCTCGGAATCCGCCTCCTGAAGAAATCTAGCTACTGGTAACGCGAGCTGGATTGGAAAACAGCTTATGTTCCATAAACCAACTTGAATGGAGATGTATCAATAGATTTCTTATTTGTTACTCTATCAGACCATAAAGAAAACTTTAATTTAAAGTCCTAACTCTTTTGATTCTGCTCTAGTAATTTTTTAACAATTCTTATCAGACTCTTATTTGAAGACTCGGCAAGGCCATTGCCTTGTGGATAATAGGTTGTAGAATGAACTAGTTGGATTCCCATGTCCTCGCACAACTTTACCAAGGCCTTATCATTGAATGTTGTTGCATTGTCTGTAACAAGTCTTTTTGGATAGCCAAACCTAGCAAAAATATGATCATATAGATATTTAATTATTACTGTATGATTGGTGTTCCTGGTGGGAATGGCTTCAATCCATTTTGTGAAGTAATCAGTAGCAACAAGAATCCATCTTTGTTGACTACTAGAAGGTGGATGTATCTCTCCAATGAAATCTAACCACCATTGTTGGAAGGGACCTGTAACCATAACAGGTTTAAGGGGCATAGATTTCAATTGTTGCTTACCTGAAAACCTCTGGCATTTATCACATGATTTGACAAAAGCACACACATCAGAAAATAAACAAGGCCAATAGTAGCCAGCTCTCAAAATTTTATGAGCAGTGGTTTTCCAGTAATGGTGTCCTCCACATTCACTACTATGAAATTATGTCATTGTTTGAACTAATTCTACCTTGTTAATGCATCTCAAGAGTACCCCTAATGGATCTTTCCAGAACAACATCTTGTCACTTATGCAGAATTTGATGTCCTTAAGCTTCAAATCTCTCACTTGTGTCTTGCTCATGTCTAGTGGAGATGTCAAATTCTGCAAAAAATAAATTATATGACTGTACCATTCACAATCTACCAAGTGATAGGATACCTGCAAATCATAGTTGAGTTTCTCTGTTGAAATTTGATGTTGATCACTTTCTGCATTTACCCCAACAAAATTTATCTCTAACATTCTACAATTGTCTTGTGCCAGAAGTTTGGCCAGCCCTTGGCCTCTGATAAGTTTTATTGGCTTGATCTCTATATCAAATTCAATCATTTTAGCTATCCACTTGCCCCTCTTACCATCAATCAAGCTGAACAAGGATATCTTTCACAGAACTTGAGGGTACATATGCTATTACCTTGGCCTGTAGTATATAGATCCTGAAATATTTGAGTGATTTTATTAGTGCATAGGCCTGTTTTTCAATTGGTTCATATTTAATTTCAGCATCTCTCAAAACTTTGTTGTAAAATGCTATTGGCTGCTCGTGCCCATCTTCATTCTTCTATAACAACACTGTTGCAATTGTATCATTAGAGGAAAATGAGAAAATATAAAAATCTTTACCAAAATTCGAGCTAATTAAGATAGGGGTTGTCATAATAGCTTTTTTGATAGATTCAAAAGAATGTTTGGCTTCTTTTGTCCACTTTACTTCAGAATCTTTTCTCAACATGCATGTGATATATTTGGTAAGCTCAGCAAAATTTGAAATAAACCTCCTAATGAAATTTATGGTTCCAAGGAAAGATTGGGAGAGACGATTTCTGAATTGCCTCTACTCTTGTTGGATCAATCTTCACTCCATCTGCAAAAACAATATGCCCAAGCAACTTGCCTTCTCTGAGTGCAAAATGGGATTTCTTGGGATTTAAAGAAATACCATATTTTCTACATTTCAAGAAAGTATTTCTTAGATGCTACAAGTGATCTTCATGGATGTATGAAAAAATGGTGATGTCATCAAGATAAATCAAGACAAATCTGTCTTTTTCCCCCACGAATGCAATATCCATTTCACTCTGGAATGTTGCTCATGCATTCATCAGTCCAAATGGCATTTTTTCGTACATAAATGTACCCCATGGTGTAGTAAATGTTTTTTTTTCCCTATCATCTTGATGGAATTCAATTTGGTTATATCCTGAGAAACCATCAATGAATGACATGACACTAGCTCTCGAAAATTTCTGTAGAATATGCTCCATCTTAGGCAATGGGTAATTATCTTTTTTAGAGCATTTGTTTATATTCCTGATTTCTACACATAATCTAATCTCACCATTTTTCTTTCTAACAGGAACAAGGTTGGCAATCCATTCAGAGTATATAAGAGGGATGATGATCTTGGCATCCAACATTTTTTTGATTTCCTTCTCCATAATAGGCAACAACATTGGACTGAATGATCTGAGCTTCTATCTGAAAGGTTTTGTATCTTTGTTCAAAGGAATTTTATGTTGAATAATCTATGTATTGTAGGTATTCAAATCAATATACTTCCATGCAAATATATCAGAAAATTCCTTTAACAACTCACCATATTCAGATTTTTGTTTATCAATCAAATGAGAAGCTAGATTAACATACTTAGGGATTTTTTTATTTGCTACATTAAACTGGAACAAATCAGAATCCTCCTCTTTCTTTTCTAGTTTAACGACAACGTCATTATGATCAAAAAGTATCTCTAAAGGGACCAAACCTTTAGGAATTATGTTGGTGGACAATTGAACAATTTCATGTGCTCCGATCTTACTTTTGAACTTAGGTTTCTCTGTTATTTCATCATGTTCATTTTCCAAATCAATTTGTAGATCTGCAAATTCATCAATTACTCCAAGAAATCTAGTCAACTCTACATCATCTTCAAATACTTTCCAAAACTTCACATACTCTGCAATGTTGTTGGTCACCTTAAAATCAAGTTTAAAATGCAAGTGAGTAGTTTATGTTGAAGGTGACATGAATACTACCCCTTCTCCAGTTGATTCTCTAGTACAAGCTCCATCAAAGAACATGGTCCAAAGGTCATCTTCTACTACTTCTGTGGATTGAACTGCAAGCTTCTTAAGAAACAATGAATCCGTCAGTGAATCATCAAACTGTAAGATGCAAGCTCTCATACCTTTGTCAACTGAGCAAATAGGATGATTGGTTGGATTTTGTTCGTCACTGATAATGTAAGCAAGTTGTGACTCTTTGTAAAGTCTCTTGTTTACTCCTCCAAAAACAGGAATAGTAACGTATGAAAGGTCCATTTGAAGAGTTCCTCCTAACCTCTTCATCCATGATCTTGATAACAAACATCCAAATTTGGGTGGTATGTCTACTACAATTATATCCATGAGCATAGTTTTCATAAGTGCTTGAGTTAAAGTCACTGCCAAGTCTTTGATCATCCTGAGACATTTAACTTTTCTAGAGTCAAATGAGAAAAGATCATGGTAAGTTTTAGTAATCTCTAATCCAAGCTCATCCATAACTACCTTTGGCATTAGATTGTGAGAGGATCCAGAGTCTAGCAGACAGTTATGCAATGTTTTATCATGAATGTTCAGAGAGATATAAAAAGGTGGACAACTTTCATCTCTATCCTCTATCATTTGACCTAAGACAATGGTGGGCTTGTCATCATATATATTGAGAATACCAGCAGAGGGAGATATGGATTTGGGATCAATATTCTTGAGGATATCTTTCTTGAACAATTCATTTTTCATTAACTCGACCAAAGGGATGGGGATTTTGATCTTTTTTATTTCAGCTTCAAAATTGAAATAATAAGAAGTTTTATCAAAAAGTTTTACCTCAATTGAAGGGGCTTTTAAAGAAATATGCTCTTTTTGAATTTGTTGCTTGGTAGGGGCAGCAGTCTTCTTGGGAGGAGGAGTTGGTGCATTTTCCTTTGAATGGGTTTTCAAAGCAATTGGATGGTCATCAAGAACTTGATCTTTTTGAGTTTGTGGCTTGGCAGGGACAACTATTTTCTTGGAAGGAGGAGTTGTTGCACTCTGCTTGGCAGTATTAGACTTAGATCTTAGATTGTATTTGTTCCCATCATCGGTTTGAAAAACACCATTATCATCAGCAATTTCATTTATCGGTCCAGTCATCAATGCCTCTTCATAATCATGTTGTGTCAAATAAGATTTCCCTACATCATCTCCAACACAGTGAATATTATCTTCTTCTTCTTCTGGAAAATCATCTTCATCTTCATCCATCACAGTATTTTGGAGAGGGGGTCCTACCTTCTGATCTTCTATGGGATTTCTCTCTCTTCTCAAAATCTTTGTTTGTTGATTATTCCTCCTAAAAGTATTAGGATTCTGATTTGGATTTCTTTGAGGGTATTCATAGGAGCCTTTTCCCTTGGCAAGCTACTTATTTTCAATTTTTAACTTGGACATTTCTAAGGTTAATGACTCTAGAATCTTAGCCAATTTTTCGAAGAGGCTTCTTCCTTCTGCCTTTTTCTATCAACATTTCCCTTTAACTTATGAGCAGCTAAGATATTTGACTCAACTTCAAGGGAAGCATCTTGCATCAAGGAAAGTGTAGTAGACCTTCTCTCTCTCAGTAGAAAACAAAATTTAGAATCAAATGAGTTTGCGTAAGTGATTTGGGTAGAAGTCTCTGTAGGTTTTATTTCTGCAGGTATTACTATACATTATGTTGAATTTCTTGGTGAAATCAGACACAGATTCACCATTTTCTTTCTTAAGGTTTCTAAATTTTGTGATATAGTACAAGAAATCTCTCCTATCTCCCTAGTGTTTTAAAAAGACATCATCCAACTCTTCTATTCTATCTACAGAACCAGCAGGAAGTTCCTTGAACCACTTTCTAGCATGACCATCCAAGCTCTGAACAAAGACTCTAGTCCAGACATCAGCATCTTCTATGTTTAGGTTCTCAGCATAGCTATAGAAGGCTTCTATATGTTCCTCTGCAGTTACATCTCCTTCTCCAGTAAATTTTGGCATATACTTCTGGTAGTCACCAGTGGGCATAGCTGCAGGTTGATTTAGCAACACAAGAGGTGCATATCTAGCAACTAGAACTCGTTGCATTTTAGTCAATGGAGGAGGTGCAACCATAATAACTATTGGTGAGAGAGTTGATAGGCTTTTCTCAGATTCTTCAACGCTGGGGGGGTTTAATTGAAAAGTGGGTGAACTCTCTAATGGGAAAGAATTTTGATATGAAGCTATATAGAAATTTGCAAGTTGTTCAGCCAATTTTTCTTCACCTTTAGCAGACAGTTCCTGTCGAATATGTTCTACAGCAAGAAGGTTAGTGTGAATGTTTATGTGGTCTTCTTCCTGCTGTGAGTGGAAGGATTCAAGGGATGAGGACCTGTGATTTCTTTTTAAATACTTAGATGCTTCTTCAACCAAATTAGAGCCTATCACTTCTTCTATAATGACATTTTCCTCTTGATAAGAAACAATTTGTTGCTCTACAGAAATATTTTTAGCAAATGATCCTTTTGCGGTTGTTGCAGTTGATTTTTCACTGATAATATTAGAGGAAGAAGAATTAGTTTTTTCATCTTTTGATTCCTTAGAATGAGAAAGAGGGTTACTTTTAATACTTGTTTTTGAAGTCTGGCCTTGAAATGATCTTCCTCTTCTAAGAATCAGTTCTAGGTTGGGCACCGGTGTGACAGGTGATTCTTGTGGATTCGCCCTGGTACTGATTTTCTTTGGAGCCAGGATGAACGTGTGGAGTCGCCAGATAGATGACTAAACCAATGTAATGTATAATCCTTTTCTATCATCAAGAATCAGCTCTGTGTCGTCTCACAGGAAAGTTGAGCTTCAACCTCTTCCCCGACAACAACGCCAATTTGTTATCACTCCAAGAAACTCTCCTAGGTTGTATCTCAGAGATCCCTGGTAACTTAACTATTCTTGCAATGATTCACTCAATAATGGGTGTGGGGTTGGATCAATATGAATATCCAACTCACTCGATTGTATCCTCAAGAAAGTCTAGGTATATTCAAACAGGACAAGGCCTTCAAGAGCTATTATCAGATAGGTTTTGAATCAAATGGATAAGAAACTAATCAATTAACCAGAAAATACATAAAACAATATATATGATGGGTCAACAAACTAGCAATGAATGCTTATGATCCTTGCTTAATAATCAAAGGTAAGATGACAGTTACCATAGGACATTAAACAGAGACAAAGAAATAATTTCAACTCATAGGCATAGAACAGAGATGAAAAGAAAGTCTGACAATAAGAGTGAAAGAAGCTTGCAGGCTGAATATATTAAAGAAAGTGTCTTATCACAATAGCAGTATAGTTTAGAACTCAAAGTCAAACCCATGTTTATCAAAAGTTTGTGGCTTTATAGCCTTTACATCAGATTGTCTAGATCCTGAAATACTGGATCGAACTTTCTAAAAATAGACAGTCAGCAACTGACCCAAGAAAATAGGTAGAAATCCTATATAATAGGTTAACCGCTTATCTCAAAAGATATTCATGTCCTTTAACGTCTTTGACAAGTGTAATAAGCCTTCTAAGGTTGATATGTCTTCTTGAGATACAAGATAATTTGATATTGCCATCTGTTAACAACAAAACAGTGTTTTCCCAGAAAATAGGTAACCGATTTAACTTTTCCACCTTGTTGGACGTCTCCAAAATCAAAACAAACTCTTGATAAGGATGCCTTTAATTATTATCTATCGATTGAGACTGTTCTTGAGGAATTTGGATAAGAAAAACTTGGATCTGTGCAAAAACAATACCTCTCCTCCCTGTCAGTGCTTTCGGTGGCTAGAACAGACAAAACTTGGGCCAGTTAGCTACCGAAAACCCCTCTTTCGGTGGCTAATGAACAGTTGAAATGTTCTCCCAAGCCACCGAAAGTTCTATTTTAAACAAAATTGCATAATACCTTTTGTCTTAACTCTAAGGGTTGATCTTCTGAAGCCTCTGCACCTTGCTCAAGTTCTGGAGCGGCTGTAGGATTGTTGGTTGCCTCTGGATCATTATAATGAGTGGCTACCTCTGCTAGGGTTTCAAGAGTAGCATGTGGTTGAGACGGGGGTTTGAAGACATAGTTTGCAACCTTAAATCCCTAACCTTTTTCTTCAAGTTCATATCTACTCTCCATAAGTTGTTGTAGTCTTTTACAATCTTTTTCTACTTTTTCTTTTCCTTTATGCTTTCATGTGCTAATTTTTCTAAGGCCAAACTAAATTCTGCAAAATTCTTTGACAGAGTTTCGTATATGGTTTTAATTACCCTTTCTAGAACTTCTTGCTGAGCTAACTTCTTTCTAAGTTTCCTGATTTCCTTTGATTTGCTCTTCTTTACTTTTTTGCTAGATGAGGCCTCTGCAACTTGCAGCTCTTGTTCTTCTTTGGGTGTAGGTGATGGAAGATCTTCATACCTCGTTGTGAATGGATTTACATACACTGTATCTTCATACCATGTGGTAGCTGGATCTTCATGCCCTGTTTCAACCTAGTGCTCTTCATACTCTATTTCAACCTGGTGCTCTTCCTCCTCCGAGTCTATATAGGGGAGATCAAGAATCCTCTTGTTTACTGGGGGTTCTTCTGCCTTCTCTGCCTCACTGCTAAAATTTAGTTTCTTCTTAGTTTTTTTAGGCTTAGAAGATGGAGAGGGTTGATCAACTAGAACTGGAGAGATGGCTCTCCTCCTCCTCCTCTTTCCACTTCTGGGAGTAGAAGACTTATTTGAAGAAGGAATCTTCTTATCCTCTGGCTGTACATTAGTTTGAAAATCGTTCTAGAATAAGAAGTAATTCCATTCCTTGCTTCTTCTCTGCAACAGCTCATAAACCAAGAGTTTAATCAAACCATGATGAGATAACCTGCCTGAAACCTTTTTTGGCTTAGCCTTGACCTGATGAGCAATCTTAGTTAAGCTTCTGTGGAGGTAATAAGGTAGATTGAGTGAGCTTCTACCAATGAAATGGTTCATGAGTTTAAAATGATAGATCATAACCCTATTGTATCTACCTTCACAAGTTACATAAACAAATATGGCTTTCAATAAATATTGCCATTTCTCTTCAAGAAAAGACATATGAATGTCTTTCTTCCATACCAAACATTTGTGTTTTGGTTTCAGGTATGATCTAAATTCAACATCTTTTGTGACAGTGGTTTTGAACCAGTTTTCTATAGTCCTTGGAAGTTGTGTCACTTTAGCTATGAGGGCTTCATCGACTTAGAATTCGTCTTGGCCAATAACTGCTTTTCTTCCATCAAAAGTCAGAGAAAAAGATTCTGCCACCTGTTGGTGAGAGTTATGTAATTTTGCACAAAAATTGTAGCAACCAGTGTCCTTGAAGAGTTGACACACATCTGGGTGTGATTCCAGGTATTGAATATCATCAAGTTCCTTTCTTAGAGCTGGTCCTCCCTTCTTCATTTGTTGGAATGCTCCGGTACACCTGCAATTGGAAAGTCGGGCTTAGAGGGAGAACACACAGCGCAAAATTAGAGAGCTTTGGCTTAGTTGTGACAGAAATGAAAAATGTGAGATATGCATTAAGGAAAGACCCTGATTACAAGGAACGTGAAAGATTTGAAGTCATCATGATCTGGTAAACTTGAATGATGGGAATGTACACAACCACATGCTTCAATGAAACAAAAGTTTAAAAAGATTTGATGTATCAAGCCGGGATAAGATCCAAGTCTTCAAAAGACTTTCTTTCTGTCTTTTCGGCGGTTAATTGCAATCATAACATATCAACCCAACGGTTCTGGCACGTGAAAGGACGTGCTGACTGTTTCCAAGCTCATGTGCTTTCGGTGGCTAAAAAGCCCCAAATTTCGGTTTTATGCCACCGAAAGCTAAGGTTTTTGGTGGCTTAGAAGCATTTTTGGAGAGGCACTTAGCCACCAAAACCTGTGTTTCAAAATTTTTAAAAGATAAATCAAATCTGACTTTTTCAAAACTTTATTACAAACGTAAGGTTCTCAAAAATGAACCTTGAAAAATTTAGAACCGCATTTTTCAATCACTTCTTATCACCTAAATCAACAAAATTGATTGTGTTATTTAAGGAGACAACAATAGGTTTTGGAGGTAGGAGGTTTATTTTTTAGAACATGGAAATGCAGGTTGGAGGGTATGTGGACATAGAGACTCGAGAAAAAGGTAAGTGGGATGGTTAGTCGTTCCACATCCACAACTCAAGAAAAATGGTGAAGTATGGAAGGGTGAAAAGTTGCAGTTTGGAGAACACAAAAGTAAGAGGTACAAAATGTAGGCAACATAATTGCGGACCTGAGGACCAAAAGGCATGTGGGTCTGATACTTGTTCTACCGCCACATTGTTACTCCACATAACTCAAATCTGACTAAGTGTTGAAAAACTCGATAAAGAGTAAAAGAGTCTAAGTAAAGGGATTCAAGTAGAAAAGACAAACAAGGGAAGAATTTTATGGGTAGGTAAATGAAAACAAACATTGATCACGAATGTGGATCAACACTACGCTAAGGTCTTTTGTTTCCTTGGACTTTTTTTTTATACTTTTATTTGTGTCTTATGCATTTAATGGGTGTTTTAGTTCAAAACCTACTCACTTTTTACTATTGATGGTTTTGGACTTTGTTAGTTCTATGGCGAGTTATTCGAGTCTATAGAGTTGTAGAGAATCAATTCTAAGTTGAGATAGTTAAACGTCAAGAGTGCAAAGTTGTATTTTTTAGACTATGCCTTCTAACTAATGAAAATGAGTAAACCATTGCCTTTGGAACATGTAATCTAGCTATATTATATTGTTTAACATTGTGATTATTTAGATTTACTTAGTGCACTTTTCTCACATTGTATTGTTGTAGATTATTACACATATTCTGAAAAGGTTAGTATACAGGATACACCACATCTAAATTACATTAATCAAAAGTTTTGATGTAATGATTTCTAGATCCTCTTTGACTCTTTGACTTTTGATTGTTTTATGTAATATCCATAATAATCACAAATCTTACTACTAGAGTATCATGTCCTTTTTGGGATTTCATTCAACTTTAAGACACTCCACCTTCTCCCTCCACTCACTTCTCATAGTAAATATAAAAATGTGAATGTGTCACTTACACAATATATAAATGTGTTTTACTATTTTTCAATTTTTAATGAAAATAACAATGATAAGTTGGTAGAGATAAGGTGGGAAGGAAATAGATGAAGATAGTAATCATTTAACAAGAAGTCATAGTATCACCAAGTTGGCATGTCCACTACCATCTTTGTCATATCATTAATATTTTATCAGTCTCCACAGACCATTGACTAACTATCTTAATGATATAGTGAACATTCCGCATTGTAATTGAATTCGTATCATCATACTAGTTTTCATGTTCATCCATATATTACTCACATTAACTTTGTATAAATTTTAAATGTATTTTATAATATTTATTTCTTTTTAAAATTAATTTCTATATATTTTTTAAAATTCTTTTTATTTAAAATCCACATATATTAAGTTAAAATATAATTTATATTATTAATTAAAATAAATAATTTATTTTTAATAAAAAAATCTAAATCATATCACCTAAATCATTAAAATTGAAAAAAAAAAAGCAAATCCAATTATTATGTGCAAAATCTTAATGTCATAAGAGAAAAGAACAAATCCAATTATTATAGACAAGACAAAACACCCTAAGGTGCGTATCATGCTTAAAGTCCTAAGGTCACAAATAGCCATAGTGTTGTAGAGAAAAAGATGTTTTTATACATAGTAACAAAACTATGAGAGTAGGTGAACGACAACAATCCATCAAATTTTTAATGAAAAAGTAAAATGGAGTGTAAACAGGTAAGTGAAATATACATATTATATATAATAATATATATATTTCACTTACATGTGTAAGTTCCATTTTATTTTTTCATTAAAATTTTGATGGATATATAAAAAAATTAATTTTAAAAAGTTAAATATATTTATAAATATATATAATATTTTTTATAAATATATATTATATATTTATTAAAACAAAAACATAAAAAATATTTTATTAATATTTATTTAAATTGATTTCACTTATTTTATATTTTAATTTTTTTAATGATATATATGGATTAAACACTTTAATATAACCAATATAATATAAGTGAAATATAATGTGGATTAAACATTATAGTGTGGATTAGATTGGATTAAACACTTTAATATAATCAATATAAAATAAGTGAAATATTAAACACTTTAATATAATCAATATTTAAAACTGAAATATTTATATAACAATCCTTTTTTTCCAATTATTAAATGTCAACTCAATCCATAATATCTAAATATAGAGAGATCAATTTTAAAAGATCAATATTATATATTACATAAAACATTTTATATCAAATACTTTAACCTAATCAATATTTAATATTACATAAAACATTTTATATAAACACTTTAACCTAATCAATATTTAAAACTGAAATATTTATATGACAATCTTTTTTCCCAACTATTAAATCACAACCAAAAAATCAATTTTAAAAGATCAATATTTATATGACAATCCATTTTCTCAATTATTAAATCACAACTTAATCGATAATATATAAATATAGAGAAAGGATAAAAAAGGGGTAACAAGTACGGGGATTCTTCACAATCTCAAAGGAACTATAATTGCTCAATTTACATGGGTTTTGGGATCATGATAATATCTAAATATAGAGAAAGGATAAAAAAGGAGTGACAAGCGACCATGATAATATCTAAATATAGAGAAAGGATAAAAAATGAGTGACAAACGACCATGATAATATCTAAATATAGAAAAAGGATAAAAAAGAAGTGACAGGCACAAGGGATTCAATTCACATGGGTCTTGGGACCATGATAATATCTAAATATAGAGAAAGGATAAAAAAAAGGAATGACAAACACAAGGGATTCTTTACAATATCAAAGTAACTATAATTGCTCAATTCACATGGGTGTTGGGATCATAACTGATGCAGGAGCATCGTAAGCAGCCAGCGAAGCAAGCAACGTAAAAGGCAGAAGACAGCGGGAAAAGTACCAGTGCACGTTTTTGAAATGTTTTGAAAAGTTAATGAAGCGGATATTAATGTGATAGTTGGGGAAAGCGTACTTACATTTATATCTTAGATGTTGTAAACAGATCTTGAGCACTGCTCTCGTCTGTAGAATGTAAAGGCATTTATACGTAATTAATAAAAGTAGGTAGATTTGAATTCATAGATTAGACAGTTTAGAGAGTAGGAGGGAAAACGGATATAGACACCCTCACCCTTGTATCATTGTATTATTATGATCATTCAAAATTCATAAGCTGAAGAGTTGTAGCAGAGAGTTGTAGAGAAGAAACCATGTACAGGAGCACTTGAGTTAATATATGAAGCTTTGACTCAATTTTCATGGTGTTATGATGCTTATTGTTTACATTTGTTGAATGGTATGTTTAGAGTTGCTTTGTTTCTCTGTTATGCATTTGTTTCAATGTTGTGTGTATGATTTCATGTTGAATATATGAAGTTTGAGAGAGGAGAAGGATGAGTTTCAATTGTTTCTCTTCCTGAGAATTCCTGCAAGGAGTGCAGTGAACGTCCGCAAGGTGTGCATTGACGAGAGTCTGAGTTTTATCACAGAAAGATCAGGAGAGATACCATTGTTCTCATACCAGTTGAAGTGCAGGTGAAGCATAGAGTCGTGCAAGGTGTGCGCAGGCCAATTGAAGCCTTGGATTTTATAAATCCAGAAGGAAGGTTGAAGGACCACTGTTACAAGGAGTGCACAAGGTCAGAGATCCAAATAATCAAAGGTTATTCGAAGGTTTGTTGCAAGGAGTGCGAGCAGGGATCATTTTGGAAGCTTGAGTTTATAAGTGAAAGCTCAGGAGGGATAACACCTTTGAACACTTCAAAGGAAGACGGAGATCGAACCACTTCAAAGGGAGACGGAGGCCGAAATCGTCTCATAGAAGTTAAGTTCAAGAGGGAGAACGTCGAGTTGTTTGGACAGAAGTCCTTGAGGAGTGCATCTGGTGGTCAGAATTCTTCGTGGAGAAATACCGAAGTCGCAAGGACTGTGGGATCCAAAGGAGCTGCAAGGTGGTTAGGAGTTGAACGAATCTGCCACCCTGTCATAAAGAACCAATGTGGATCGTTGATCGTGGTCTGTTTGAGCCGTCAGAGCATTTCGGGGATTTGGGATCCATAAGTTCGAAGTGCAGACCAAAATCCTTGGTCACTCTAAAACCCGAATCACAAAAAGGATTGCTAAGGGTGAAATTTCGGTATTTCGGGGTTCGGCATACCGGAAATTTTGATGACAAGGAGTCGGGCCCTTCTGCATTGAAAACCCTAAAGTCGCGAAATGCAAAGTATCCTTGAAGGGCATTTCGGCATTTCGGGGATCGACGTTTCGGCATTTTTGTTGACAAGGAGTCGGGTCACTTTACACTGAAAACCCCGAAGTCGCGAAATGCGAAGTATTTTTGAAGTGGCGTTTCGACATTTCGGCATTTCGGAGTTCGGGAAACCGAGAAGGCAGTGATTTGGAATCGAGAGTTTCAAACTCCCAGTACACGAAATCCTGAAAAAAGGTCGTTGTTTCAGAATTCGGGAATTGGTGCGGCAAGTGAGTTAGGATCGAGAATCGCGAACTCCCGGTACGCGGAGTCCCGAAAAGCCATCGATCCCGCATTCCATGGGACGTTGAGCCCATTTCGCCATTCTGGCATTTCGGAATTCGGGGAATCATAAGGCAAGAGGAACAATTGTTGGGTCATTCACTCAAGTCCCGAAAATCTGAATTTAGTGGCAACAGGTGGTGTGCATTGGAGCGGTCAACCCTCGTTGACAATTCACATTTCGGCATTTACTAAGCACTGTGGGGATATATCGGGACTCTCCAACTCCCGAAACCCGAAGTCCTGTGTGGCTTAAACAAAGGGTTTGATTAACCCTTGGCATGGTTTTAGTGAAAATCATGTGCGGATCTCGGCCCGAGGGCAAGGGGGTCTGCGTTAGTTGTGGTAATAGAACTCAGAACAAATTCTTTGTTTTCTGTAGCAGAGAGAAGGGAGGAAATTTTATAGCCATACCGCCGAGAAGAAGAGATAGGCAAATACCTGATCCAGCAAAGGAAAAAGAAATGCCAAGAAAAAGAGACAGGAAAATACCTGATCCAGCAAGGGAAAGAGAGATGTGTGAATTACATGCCAGGCTTGATGCTATGGAGACAACATATAGGCACACAGTTGATATTGGAGATATCAGTGAGGCTGAAAGTGAAGATGAAGCCGGAAACAAAGAAGTTGCAGTCGAAGATGCTGCAAAAGAATGCCTATTCAGGGTTGTTGCAAGATTAGGTGCTAGAGAAAAAATGGACATTCCAGTGTATGAAGGCAACTTGGATGTTGAAGAACTTCTAGACTGGATTAGAGCTCTAGACAAATACTTCGACTATGAAGATGTCGAGGAATATAAGAAAGTCAAACATGTCGTTACTAAACTTAAAGGGCATGCAGCACTATGGTGGGATGAACTGCAAGCTAACAGACACTGCAAGGGAAAGCAAAAAATCAAAAGCTGGGATAGAATGGTTGCAAAGCTGAAAGCCAAATTTATACCCAAGGATTATCAAATCACTCTGTTTCGGAGGATGCAAAATTTGAGACAGAAGCTGATGTCAGTGAAAGAATACACTAAAGAATTCTACAAGATAAACATCAGAGCAGGTCATCGGGAAAGCGATGATGAAAAAGTTGTCAGGTACATGAATGGTCTGCGATATGACCTTCAAGATGAGATGAGCATGATGACCATTCAGATTGTGGAAAATGCTTACCAGATAGCTCTGAAAGATGAAAAGAAGTTGCGCTGGAAGCAAGGTCAAAGAGGCCGAGGTAGAAGTCAAGCCAGAGGCAAAACAATTGCCCAAGCTAGGACTCAGAAACCTAAAGAAGAGGGAAAAAAACCTCAAACTCAACCCGAGAGGGGAGGAAGCTCACAGGGAAGGCAGTATGCTGATAGAAATACTTTTCCTCGAACCAGAGGAAGAGGAAGAGGCAAAGGAGGTGAAGTGAAATGCTTTGTCTGTGGAAAAACCAGACATAAATCCTATGAGTGTCCAGATAAGAAGAAAGATGGTGGTGAAACTCACATTACCGAAGCTCAAGGACGAAATGTTGAGGCAGAAGACGTTGAGGGCGGAAGATCTTTGATGATGAGGAAAGTTCTCTTGAAGCCAAAGAATGAGGCAGAGAACACAGCCCAAAGAAACAGTCTGTTTCGGACTGCTTGCAAAACCAAAGACAGGGTATGCAAGGTCATAGTGGACAGCGGTAGCACAAACAATCTCGTATCTACAGAGATGGTAGAAAAGCTAGAGCTGGAGACTGTTGCACATCCAAGCCCATACAGAGTTTCGTGGCTACAAAAAGGACATCAGGTAAATGTCACTAAACAATGTTTAGTTGAATTTAAAATAGAAGGATATAAAGATGAAATATTATGTGATGTCATTCCCATGGATGTTTGTCATCTATTGCTGGGTAGCCCATGGCAATATGACAGAAACGTAGTTCATGATGGGAGAACGAACACATACACCCTGGAGAAAAATGGTAGGACTCACATGTTGTTGCCGATTAAGGATAGAGAAGTGAAAATAGAAATGAGCAACACTATACTTCTCATGAGTGGGAAGGAACTTCTTAATGAGGTTAATAAGAAGGAAGACACACAATTTATTGTGGTCAGGAAGCCCAGAATTGTTTTGACCAGTACAAGGATAGATGATTTACCAGAAAAAATCCAGGAGTTGCTGGGAGAGTTTGTTGATATAGTAGTGGACGAACTACCTTGTTTGTTGCCACCTATCAGGAGTATAAGTCATCATATCGATCTTATACCTGGAGCCAGTTTACCAAACAAAGCAGCATATCGGTTGACGCCGCAGGAAAACGAAGAAGTTAAGAGACAGGTCCAGGGCTTAATGGACAAAGGATTGACTCAAGAAAGCTTGAGTCCATGCGTTGTTCCAACAGTGCTTAGCCCAAAGAAAGACGGAGGCTAGAGAATGTGTACAGACTCAAGGGCGATCAATAAGATTACTATCAGATACAGATTTCCATTGCCAAAGATGGACGACTTGATGGATTGCTTGAGTGGAGCAATTTTTTTTTCAAAGATTGATTTGAAAAGTGGATATCATCAAATTCGGATGAGAGAAGGCGATGAATGGAAGACAACATTCAAGACAAATGAGGGGCTGTATGAATGGCTTGTCATGCCATTTGGCTTAACAAATGCACCCAGTACTTTCATGAGGTTGATGAACGAAGTCCTGAAGGATTTCATAGGGAAATTCTCCATCGTATACCTTGATGATATATTAATTTTCAGCAAGACAGAAGCAAAACACTTAAAGCATTTAGTTGCAGTAATGAGAAGATTACAACAGGAGAAATTGTTGATTAATATGAAGAAATCGTCATTCATGAGAACAGAACTCGTTTATTTGGGTTTTGTTATCTCTGCAAATGATCTGAAAATGGATCCGGAAAAGATAAAGGCGATTAAGGATTGGCCATCGCCGAAGAGCGTGTTTGAAGTTCGAAGCTTCCATGGTTTGGCTAGCTTCTACAGGAAATTCATCTGAAACTTCAGTGGGATTAGCGCACCAATGATGGATACGGTGAAGAAACGACACAAATCTTTTCACTGGATGGAGGAAGCAGAGAAGAGTTTCAATCTGTTGAAGAAGAAGATCACTGAGCAACCAATTCTGGTTTTTTCAGATTTCAGCAAGACATTCCAGGTCAGGTGTGACGCGAGTGGATTTGCAATTGGAGCGGTCTTGAGTCAAGACAATAGGTCGGTCGCATACTTCAGCAAAAAACTGAGTGAGGCGAAGATTAAGTACTCCACATATGACAAAGAATTCTATGCAGTCATACAAGCATTGAAGAAATGGAGACACTATTTGGTTCCCAAGGAGTTTGTTTTGTACAGTGATAATCACGCTTTGCAATTCGTGACTCGACAGGAGAAGTTGAACCAAAAACATACTAAATGGGTTGAATACATGCAAAATTTTACTTTTGTGATTAAGCATATTTTTGGAACTGCTAACAAAGTTGTTGATGCTTTGAGCAGGAAATGTTTGTTTATGCAAGAATTCAAAGTCAAGACTTTGGGTTTTGATAACCTCAAAGAAATGTACAGGGATGACCTAGATTTTAAAGAGGCATATGAAGCATCTGAGAATCCAATTCTCAGAGACAGAAGCCAATGGAATGAATACATGATCCAGGATGGATTATTGTTCAGGGGAAATCAGCTATGTATTCCAAAATGCTCCATGAGGGAGAATCTGCTGAAGGAAAAACACAGTGGAGGATTGGTTGGACATTTCGGTCATGACTAGATGTTCTCAAAGTTGAATGACTCATATTTTTGGCCAGCGATGAGGACAGATGTGAAGAAATTTGTGGACAGATGCAGAATTTGTCAGCACACGAAAGGAAAAACGTAGAACACAGGGTTATACCAACCATTTCCCATACCTGAAAGGTTGTGGGACGCAGTGAGCATGGATTTCATATTGGAACTGCCAAGGACACAGAGAGGATATGATTCAATCTTTTGTGGTAGTCGACAGATTTTCAAAAATGACACATTTCATACCATGCCAGAAAACCAGTGACACAACTCATATTGCGAACCTGTTTTTCAAGGAAGTCGTCAGACTTCACGGCTTGCCAAAGAGTATCGTGTCTGATCAAGATACGAAGTTCATAGGGCATTTCTAGAGGACCTTATGGAAGAAGTTGGGGACAAGTTTGTCTTTTAGCTCAGCATATCATCCTCAAACGGATGGACAGACAGAGGTCGTAAACAGGAGCTTGGGAGATTTGTTAAGAAGCTTAGTGACTGAACACCACAGTCAGTGGGATTACA
Organism: Picea sitchensis; assembly: GCA_010110895.2. Classification (NCBI taxonomy): domain Eukaryota; kingdom Viridiplantae; phylum Streptophyta; class Pinopsida; order Pinales; family Pinaceae; genus Picea; species Picea sitchensis. The sequence continues at coordinate 85,089 of SNQJ01S0028860.1, forward strand.
TTCTGCCACAGGCGAAATTCGCTTACAATGATTCACTTAATAGGAGAACAGGGCAGAGTCCATTTCAGATTGTATATGGAATGCAACCAATAGGAGTTTCTAAATTGAATGATTCAGAACAAAATGAATTCAAGAGTGCTAGTGCAGAGGACTTTGCAGAAGGAATGAAGGAGCTTCACAGCCAAATTAAGGAGCGATTGTAGAGTTCAAGTCAAGAATACAAGCGGAGAGCAGATCAACACAGGCGAGAACTTCAATTTGAAGTTGGTGATCTGATTATTGCGCATCTGAGGAAGGAAAGGTTCCCAAGGGGAACGTATAATAAGATGAAGATGAAAAAGATTGGATCGTGCAAGGTCATAAGGAAATTTGGGGCAAACACATATGAGATTGAATTACCCGATGGGGTCGGAATCTCACCGATATTCGATGTTGTGGATTTGTACCCTTACAGAGCTGAAGAAGCAGGAGCAGAGGAGGAATAGAAAGAGGTTCAATGGACAAAACAAATGCCTATAGCTGAAAAGCCACAGATGGAAAGCATAATTGACAAGAGGATTAGCAAAAAGACCAGGAGAAAAGAGTATTTTGAATACTTGGTCAAATGGAAGGAACATTCAGTTGAAGATGTCAGTTGGGAGGATGAAGCAACAATTCATAGGCATGGATAGACCGTGCAAGAGCTCATGAACATGAGTTCATGAAAATTTTCAAGCGAGGGAGTATGATGCAGGAGCATCGTAAGCAACGAGCCAAGCAAGCAATGTAAAAGACGGAAGATGATTGGAAAAGCACCAACGCACGTTTTTGAAATGTTTTGAAAAGCTAATGAAGCGGATATTAATGTGATAGTTGGGGAAATAATACTTACATTTATATCTTAGATGTTGTAAACAGATCTTGAGCACTGCTCTCATCTGTAGAATGTAAAGGCATTTATACGTAATTAATGAAAGTAGGTAGATTTGAATTCATAGATTAGATAGTTTAGAGAGTAGGAGGGAAAACGGATATAGACACCCTCACC
>SNQJ01S0028860.1:107714-146703 GCA_010110895.2 Picea sitchensis
TCATCACATCCAATAATTCAATTAAATTAATCACTACATGTTAAATCATACATCATATTGATAACACCCTCTCCTCTAAACATACCTAAGAATTTAATTATAAATTAATAACTACATGTGAGATCTTACATCCTTGCATATAATATCTCAGAATATTTAGTTTCAAAGGATTTGGTTTGAACGTTATAATATATATTTACGTATCATTCATTTGGTAAAAGTTTGGGGTTTATAATATATATTTACATATCATTTGGTAAAAACTATTATTAGTTGTTGAATATCTTTCAATTTTCATGTCATTACAATAAATAACTATAAATACAAATTTATAAAATCAATGTAATCCAAAAATTGCGGGATATTTAGTTTCAAAGGATTAGGTTTGGAGGTCATAATATATATTTACATATCATTGGTAAAAGTTTGGACATTATAATATATATTTACATATCATAGGATTAAGTTTGGATGTTATAATATATATTTACATATCATTGGTAAAAAGTTTGGACATTATAATATATATTTACATATCATTTGGTAAACACTATTGTTAGTTGTTAGAATATCTTTCAATTTTCATGTCATTAAATATATCAGTTGGTAAAAGTTTGGACATTATAATATATATTTATATATCATTTGGTAAACATTATTGTTAGTTGTTAGAATATCTTTCAATTTTCATGTCATTACAATAAATGAATACAAATTCATTAAATCAATGCAATTCGAAAACTTATAAAAACTTATATATAAAAATCTTAATAACACATTTTTAATCAAATATCAACTATAACACACTTAACATGAAATTCATTTTTATTCAAATATGAACTATAACACACTTATATGAAATTCTTGAGAATCAAGAAAGAAATGAGAGACAACGAATCCCAAGGAGGGATAGAAGTAGTCTTCTCAATCTACAAGTAAAACAACATCCTTTACTGACACTCCCACAAGGAGTATTACCAGTATTTTCAGGAGATGGAGTTATGGATCCCAAAAGACACATGGATCAATTCCTATTTGTCTGTGATATACATATGATAGAGCATGATGACATGATGACCATAGTATTTGTATAGACTCTGATAGGACCAACATACGAGTGGTACCTTTCTATCCATGTGCAATAAATTGGATCATTTGATGATCTCAAACATATGTTTATGACTATGTATGCACCCCTTGTCACATATCATACGTTGCTTACACAATTTACTCAAATCCACATTGAAAAGGGAGAAAGAATAAGAGCTTTCAATCTAATATTTTTCAAGACTTTAAATAAAATTCCTTGAGATCAACGACCAAATGATCTTGTCATATTTGGTTTCTATAAGAATGAGATGCACACGAATGGAAATTATGCAATTAGATATGCACAAATAAACAATTTGGACGAAGCCATGCATAAATCCATAAATATGGAAGAATTCATGCTGAAGACTAATGTTAGCCATGAAATAATTCTTGGAAGAGTACAAAGGAGGATGAACGCCCTTTCTATATCAAATCAAGGACAATCTACTTCAAGGAATGTTGAGAATAGAGAATTTGATGGACAAATCCTTCAAGGAGTTCCCCCTAATGTTAGACATGATCCAACTGCTTCCCAAGAGACGAAAAAAAAATAGAGTTTGCTCAAATGAGCATAACCATTAGGAAGATGCAAAATGAAATTACTCAATTGAAAAGGGGAGAACATTTTTCTCCATTCAATCAAAATACAAGAATGCTTGTCCAATAACAAAGGATTAGAAATGACAGAAATGATAGAAATGACAGAAATGAAGAACATAGACCAAGAGCCTTGAGAGTGAAAAATCCAAATGAAATGGTTTTAAAAGAAATTATAGATGAAGTAAGTTTCGAGAATGATGTTCAAGAGATGGACATAATTCAAGAAGAAATTTTGGAATCAGTACAAATGGATGAAGGAACATCATCCTTCTAAATTTTTGAAAAAAAAAAAGATCTTGACATGTCACAAGAAAATGTTGTTCAAACAAGAGCTCAAGTGAACAAACTTAAGACAAAAGAAGCATCGGAAAAAGAAAAGATAAAATCAAATCTTGCAGAAATAGCAAAGCAACAAAGTGTTGCTAGTCAGACAAAGACTCCACAACACATGACTTATAATGTGATTGCAGATTTATCTAAACTTAGAATTAATTTTCCTTTTATGGAAGTGGTGAAGATACCACAACAAAGGGAAAACCTATTAAATATACTTGTTAAATCAGATACAAGAATGGAAGCTTCAATTATAAATTCTAGGCAACAACCAATTTTTTCATTAGTTAAGCCAAGAGGTAAAGTTCCACTGTTTTATATAACCATAGAAAATAATGGTGTTGTATTGGACAATTGTTTGGTTGATAGTGGAGATACCAACAACATCATTCCCTTGTTAGTCATGGAGGTATTGGGAATGGGATGTGTGAAGCACTATGAAACTCGAGAAATAATTGCTATCAACTCAAGAAAGGTCCTATCATATGGGGAGATTAAATATTTTTATGCATGGATAACTACAACCTCTCACATCACCATGATTTTTACCATTATAGTGGTGGATTTACCTCTAGCATATGGAGTTGTTCTGGGCATAGATTGGTGTTCAAAAATTGGAAATGATTTTTACCATTATAGTGGTGGATTTACCTCTAGCATATGGAGTTGTTCTGGGCATAGATTGGTGTTCAAAAATTGGAAGTTATATCATGAATGATGGAAGTTACATGATGCTTAATTTCATAGGATATGGGAACAATGGTGATATTCCGAGAAGTCGAAAAAATCAGATCCTTCGTAACTTAAAGAGAACGAAGCACACGATTTAATGCATATATATATATTGATGATGGAATTGGAAACTATGTTGTGCTTGATCCATAACAACTTACCAAAGCAAGAAGAAAATAATTATTTTCAAGGTTTCTGGAAGATGTCCTTTGATGGTGCTTGTTCCAAATCTAGAAATGGAGAAGGAATGATTTTTAAAATCCATGAATATGCTATGTACCCACATGAAATATATTGGAGTTTCCATGTACCAATAATGAGGAAAAATATGAAGCATTAATTCAAGGTATGATTCTTTCCATTCAAATGAAAGTTTAGAACTTGGTAGTCACTGGTGACTCATAATTGATCATCAATCACATCAGAAAGAAATACAGGATCAAGAAGGAAAAATTGAAATATTATGCAAGAAGGGTTTGTGAATTCATGGATTCCTTCAACTCTTTCAATATATATTTTATCCTTATAGATAAGAACCAAAAATAAGATTCATTAGAAACAACTGCATCCCTTTTCAACACAAAAGATTCTCAAGGGCAAGCCGCTTTTCATGTAAAGACAATCTTCCGACCTTCAATTCTAGATAACCAAGAATATTTACAAGTTTTTGAAAATTATGAGCATGTTGTAATTTTTTTCACTAATGATGACCCCATAATTTCTTATGATCGAGAAGAAGATCAATATCCACAGAGGGAGACCCATGAGAAGAATAATAAACTTACTCCAAAAACAATGTCAATTTGGAATCCCTCTTTACAAGAGACGATCAAACAAAAATTTCAAAGCCACTTGAAGAACCATTTATTAGGAAGGTCAAGGAAACACAAAGGATAAATATTAGCACTCATGATTCTCCAAAATATGTAAATTTGGGTACCAGTTGTACAATCAAAGAGATTGATCAATATACCCTTCTTTTCAAAGAATTTTAAGATGTCTTCGCATGGAGTTATGATGATTTGAAAGAATACGACAAATCTATATTTCAACATATCATATCTATGAAGGAGGGAGTGAAACCTTTCAAGAAAAAGTTGAGAAAGATAAATCCTAAGATAAATCCTAAGATAAATCCTCTAGTGAAGATATAAATCAAGAAATTAAAGAAAGCTGGTATAATTTGTCCTATTAGACATTGGGATTGGATTTCAAATAATATGGTAGTAAGAAAGAAAAATGGTGAGATCCTCCTTTGTATTGATTTTAGATATCTCAATTGAGTGAGCATGAAAGATAGCTATCCATTTCCTAATATGGAAATGTTGCTTCAACAAGTCACATGATCTACATTAATGTCTATGTTAGATGGGTTTTCAGGATATAACCAAGTCCTTGTGGTAGAAGAAGATAGACAAAAAAAAACATTTGTAACACCGTGGGAGACTTACATTTATGTTAGAATTCCATTCATATTGAGAAACACAGGTGCAACATTCCAAACAATGATGGATCATGCTTTCAAAGACTTCATCAAAAAATTTATGGTTGATTACCAAGATGACTTGATAGTTTACTCAAAATTGAGAGAAAGACATATCAAACATCTCAGACAAGTTTTTCAAAGATGCAAAATGTATGGAATATAATTGAATCCCCAAAAATGTTTATTTGCTGTAACAAAAGGAAAATTTTTAGGCCATGTTGTAAGTAAAGGAGGAGTATATATTGATCTAGAAAGAGTCAAAGCACTAAATGATCTGAACCCTCCAACATGAAAAAAAGGAGTACAATCCTTCTTTGGAAAGATAAATTTTATTCGACATTTTGTCCTTGATTATGTTACCATTGTCAAGCCAACAAATAAGTTGTTGAAGAAAGATCATAAGTTTTAATGGACAACATAAATTCAAAAGGAATTCACATAAATTAAGAAAGACATTACTACCGCCCTTGTGCTTGTTATTCCAAATTTTAATAAAGAGTTCATATTGTATTCATTCACTTCAGATGAAATCATTGCCTCTATCCTCACTTAGAGAAATCAAAAGCATGAAGAACTCCCAATTGCCTTCATGAGTATGACTTTACATGATTATGAATTGAATTACTCAATCATTGAAAAACAAGCCCTATCTTTAGTTAAAGAAATGGTTCATTTCAGAACATACATTCTATCAACCCATGTCATTGCTTATGTTCCACACTCATTGGTCAAAATGCTACTTAATCAACAAATTAAGTATGGAAGATGGGAAATTTGGTTGGCAAAAATTCAAGAATATGATCTAGAAATTAAACCTTTGAAAGTTGTTAAAGGACAAGATTTGTGTAAATTCATGATTGGGATCGAAGCTGTGAATATTTTCCTCCCAATGGATTTGATGTTGGAGTTCAAGGAACAAGTTTGGAAAATTATGAATGGTATAAGGATATAATATTTTATTTGAAATATGGTCAATTTCCTCTTGAAATGTCCTCAAAAGAAAGAAGAACTTTGAAAATGAATCATTATGTTTTAGTATATGGAGTATTGTTCAAATGAAATTTTGATGGTGTATTATTAATATGTTTGGATCATCCAAAATCCAAAGAGGTACTTCAAGAATTTCACAATGGTGTTTGTGGAGGAAATTTCTCACTAGTTGTGACAACCCATAAAATTATTCGAGCTGGTTATTATTGGCCAACTATGTTCAAATATTCTTATGAATTTGTTCGGAAATGCATCCCATGCCAAACTTTTTTGGGAAAAACGAAAAGAGATGCAATGCCATTACAGTCAACTATGGTTGAACAACCATTTTCTTAATGGGGTTTAGATGTAATTGGCCCAATACACCCTAAATCTAGAAAAATACCACTCATATATCATTACTGCAACTGATTACTTTACAAATTGGAAAAAAGTAGTGGATTTAAGAAATGCATATTCAGATCATTTAATTAATTTTTAAAGGAAAATATTTTGTCAAGGTTTGGTGTACCGGAAAAGTTTAAAACAAACAAGGGCTCAAATTTTTATTGGATCAAAATTCAAAAAATTCTATGGAGAATATGGAATCATCATGGGTCAGTCATCCAATTATTACCCTCAAGGAAAGGGGTTGGTGAAATCAATGAACAAAACATTGATTCAAATTATCAAGAAAACTATTAAAGCCAACCATAAGAATTGGCATAATAAGTTGATAGATGCACTATAGGCAAGCTGTCTTACTCCAAAATATAGTACTGGACATTCCCCATATACTTTAGTGTATGGGAAAGAAGCAAGATTACCCTTTCATTTAGAGTTGAATGCCCTAACACTTATCACAGGTGGCGGAAAAAAAGAAGAACAACCACCAATGAAAAAAATATATAATGAACTCTCACAATTACAAGAACAGAGGGAAAAATAAATTCTTGCAATGAATATGAGACAATAGGCGGTCAATATATATTTTGATAAGAGTACTACTTCAAAATATTTTCAAAAGGATCAATTAGTTTTGTTGTAGAATAAAGAAAAAGAAAAACCTTTCTTCCACACAAAATTTGAAGCTCTTTGGATCGATCCATATCAAATTGAAAAATTAATTGATTACAATTCATACTTGCTCAAGGATATAAAGGGAATAATTCAATCGTTTCCTATAAATGGGAAACATCTGAAACATTTTTTCTGTTGAAGCCCCTTGGTTAAAAATTGTATATAGTCATTCTTGGTACTCTTTTGTATATATCTTTTGGGTTTTACCCCTTTTTCTCTTTTTTCTTTTATTTTTGACTCCATTCCCCCAATGGAAGAAGATTCTAGATTCTCAACAACCTACAGGGAGTCATTGTCCCATAGTTGGAGCCAGATGTTGATCCACATTCGTGATCAATGTTTGTTTTCATTTACCTACCCATAAATATTTTCCCTTGTTTGTATTTTATACTTGACTCCCTTTACTTAGTCTCTTTTACCCTTTATTTGAGTTTTCCAACTTAGTTAAAATTGAGTTATGCAAAGTAGAAATGCGGGGTTCAAACAAGTCCTAGACCCACATGCCTTTAGGTCTATAGGTCTACAATCATGCTTCCTACATTTTTTACCTCTTACTTTTGTGTTCCCCAAACTGCACATTTTCACGCTTTTATACTTAACCATTTTTCTTGAGTTGCGGATGCAGGACGAATAACCATACCACTTAACTTTTTCTCGAGTGTCTAGCTCTGCTACCCACCAACCTGCATTTTCATGTTCAAAAAAATACACCTCCTAGGTCCTCCACAACCCGCAAAATGACCATCTCTTATACTTAGTCGAATTTCTTGTTTCAGTGCGGGAGTCCTTACCTTTCTTCATGTCTTTAGTAATGCAGGTCCGTAGGTCCGCAGTCCCATGTACTACATAATGAACTTTCCAACCCTCACATTTCACTTCCATACTTAGAACTTTTCATCCGCCACGACATCACATCATCATTTCACATCACATTTATTTCCCCTTCCAAATCAATTGCCACTTGTGTGAGCATAATACTGTTATTAAATTTGTGAAAGGCTCGTAAACTTTGAAATAAATTAAAATATCGTCATGTAGGATGACAAATTCAAAGAAATATTTATATTTATTAAATCGTCAAGAAAATACGTGGTGAAATTAAATAAAATCTAATATGCCAAGCTATAAATATCGATAGTAGCGCCACCTATTTCCAAATCCAAAAAAAAGGAAATAATGTCAAGTAAGAAAAATGAGCCATATTATGGGGATACACTAAACACACTTGGGTGTGAGAATAAAGAGTTTCGGTGGTTGAGGTCATACAACTATTACAAGGCTCTTTCTCCAGTTGAGAAAAATATGAACTTAATTTGGACTTTAGGCATATCATTAGTTGGTTGCATTCTAGAAGTAACAAATGTCAAAGAGTTTGTTCAATGGTGTGTAGATAAGTTCAACTCGAAAAAAAAAAAAAAATTCAAATTCAAGGACAACAACCCATTTATTTAGCTCCTTTAGTGTTTTATAGAATGCTACGACTTCCACTATGTGGTTTAAAGGTGAAGAGGCTAATGGATTTTTGAAACAACATAAAGGAGGAGAAAAGTTTCTTAGTAATTATTTGATTGACTCAGGAAGTAACCCTAGTGTTTCCAAGATTAATGTAAATTCCTTAAAATAACCATACAGAGAATATTCCTGGTTATTTGTCTGTATTATTGGTTTGGAATATATTGTATYTGTTCCAAGAAATATTATATATTACCCACATTTTTATTTGCATGAGAATGCCATTATAGACTGGGGACACTTTATTTYGAGTGAGGTTTCTTTTCAATGTGATTTGAGAAAGAATTGAAAATTCTATGACATATTACCTYATTTTTCACCATTGATTACTGTCATGTATTTGAGGACTTGCCTAGGTAAAGGAACATTGATTTCAAGATGGAACCARTTTATGCATGGTATACGACCTTGTATAGACACAAAGCTCATTGTAAATTTTACCCGATTCACAATAATTTCATTTGAGAATTAAAAAAAAATGGTTTTTGGCGCTAGTATGTCAAGATTATCTCTTGAATCCACCACCTTTCTCATGGAGAAAGGAGTTTTCAAGAATATTGAGGATTTTAGTATTATCAGGTTGTTTGGAGGTGAAGAAAATCCTTTCCTTCTCCCATTTTATGTATCAGACAAGCTATTTGTTGAGGAAGTGTGAAAGCAATATAAAACCTAGGCTCACTTCTTCCATGAGAAGAGATAAAAGAAATTTATACCCCTATCATGGAAAATTGGAGAATTCACTATAAAGCACATAACCCATCTCGATGAACATGTAGGACATCTTGACCAACTTGTCTTGAAAGAAGCCAAAATTTTTGAGGGTTTTGACCCGAATGTCATGTTCATTGTACATATGGAATCTATTGGCTATTATTAATATTTCACCAAAATTGAGAAATTTAAAGAAGGAGGTGAATATAATTTTGATCTCCCTGAGATTGCGGCTGACCAATATTTAAATGATATGGAAGAATTGATCAATACCAATGAAGGTTACTGACAACATGGAAGAGAAGTAGCAAACAAAAACCCTAGTTCACCAACTGTTTCTCAGAAGAGTACTCCATCAAGAATAAAACATAGGACTAGTGGTATTGAAATGAGAAAAACATCAGTTGGAGCTTCAAACAATTATGGCGAGAAGGACCCACCGAGGAAAAATATTGAAAAATCCCACATTGTGTATATTTATATCAAGAGAAAAACAAATACACAGTCAACAGGGTTAAACATACCTGAAACACAATAAATCCCATGAGCTATGAATGCCGATGAACTTATTGAAGAACCCAATTGGTCTAAGCAATGACTACTGGAAACCAGGGGAATTGATGAAGCCCTAGTTACCTAAGAACCATAAATTTTCGAGGAAGAATCTATAACTTTGCACCATACGACCTACAATCGAGTTTCCAAAACAATGTTGAAAAAGTTAATACAAAAAACAAAAAGTCATTAGAAAAATGAAAATCAGTAATTGACTTTGATGGAGTTGCACCATCAAAAATTGCACCTTTACACAACACAACTGGAGAAGCCTTGAAGTAATCTGTTGATACTATGGAAAGAGAAAATTTATAATTGAAAAAAAGAATAAATAATTAGAAGCGGCCTTAATGCCAAGACCTTTATTTCCATAGCCCCTAAATACAATTCAACCAACATTTGTTCTAGAAGACATCCTGGAAAAAATAAATAAATGTAAATGTTCATCAAGCTTGTTGCAAGAAATAAGAAAGTATGTTGGAGATGCAATATAGAAAAGGATAGACTTGATTCAATAAATTTGGGATCTAGCTGAGAGTATTGCCAATTTTTCATCAAGAATTACAAATTTTAAAGAATATCTACAGAAAGATCTGGATAACGATGAAGGATTCTACACGAAAGTTGTGGGTACATTCTTATCTTGAGTTTCAAGATTAAGTGATGTCCATAGAAAATGGTAGAAAGTTCCTTCAAGTACCTGGATGAAACAAAACAATGAATGTTGGTTAAGGAGGATAATTTTTTTGAGAGAAATGTTAAGTGAGTTAGATGTTTTAAAAAATAAAAGAGGTGATTTATTCTTTAAGCTTGTTGATCTCACAAAAGAACTTGATGTCCTTAATATATTAATGGATACAATTCTCTCATCAAAAGAAACATTAATAGAACAACTTAATGCATTAAAAGTAGTTTGGGAAAATGAGTTTACCAAAACAATAGTGTTCTCCAAAGAAGAATTTGAAAGATGGCTAGTCAGGTATATTAACGGAAATGATGAAGTGGATGACACATTGCATCAATTGATCATGGAATTGATAGAATTGGAAAATGAATTGTTTGAAATTAAGAAAAGGCATGAGATCACGGTGCCCCCCTTGAGAGAATATATTGAAGAATGGTTAAGAAAAGCATTAATAAAAATCATCGAGCCAGAACAATGAGAAACGATTGTAGTGGCTATGCAACCTCATGCACAACAAGCATCTAGAAAAGAGGCACCTCCAAGCATGTGAAGGTTTATGGAAAATTTCCATCAAAATGAGTCAAGCAACAAATTTGTTGATCCCTTTCATTTATTTCTTCCACAATCATTTGTCATATTCCCTTCCATTTCTCAGTAATCTGTGAAACCGAGGCTGATCGTTAATTGTTTTTCTTTTCTCTTCTAGGTATTTTCACTTCATGGTCAACAAGAGTCCCATCCTAGTCCCCTTTGAAAGGAAAACAAAAAACTTTACTTTAAATAATTTCACTTTGTATTTAAAGACTTATATTATTTTTTGAGGTTCCCGAAGAACTATTTTGGGATATTAAATCATTGTAATCTCAAATAATTTCATTTAAGATTGAGATTTCGAATGTGTATCTATCATAATTTTTTTGGTGCTTAGTGAAATGATCATTTAAAGTTCTATGTCATATGCAGTCCATATTTTTCTTATCTCTTTTTTTGTGGATATTGTTCCCTGTCTTGATGATTCCTGTGATGGAAATGTCAATCTTTTACTATCATATTTTTCTTATCTCTTTTTTTGTGGATATTGTTCTCTGTCTTGATGATTCCTGTGATGGAAATGTCAATCTTTTACTATCATATTCATCTAGTTTTTGAATTTTGTAACATATTGTATATAATCTCTTTTAAAAGATACCTAGTCCAAATCTCATGTATTTCTTTGAATGCGAATATTTATTTTGAATAATCCCATTCCTTCTCAATATCTATTTATATTTCTATACAAAGTTTTAAAACAGAGGAGTACCACCTCTTAAAAAACATAGGGGGAGTTCATCCTCATGAGGTTGACCTTAAGACCGTAAAAAAACCTTTTAGATCAACATGTAAGTATAAGCTTCAACTCCCTTTGTTGTCTCTTCAATATTTATCACCTACATCTCACTTTCAATATAAGACAATATATAGCGGAATCAATATGTTCTCAAATATGTAGTTAATAGTGGAATTTCCTTTGATAATGTAATATCCCTAATTCTGCAGATTGAAATATATACCTCAACTGAAGATTATTTGCTGCCAAAACTAATACACGTTGGGTTTCTAGATGCGTTTAGTGATTGGTTTTAACGTGCGTGGTGATTTTGCATGCGGTTATAGTTTTTTAACAATATATAAGCAAGTACACAAAAGATAAAGACACAGAACAACTGCAACAATATATTANCGAGGCTGATCATTGATTGTTTTTCTTTTCTCTTCTAGGTATTTTCACTTCATGGTCAACAAGAGTCCCATCCTAGTCCCCTTTGAAAGGAAAACACAAAACTTTACTTTAAATACTTTCACTTTGTATTTAAAGACTTATATTATTTTTTGAGGTTCCCGAAGAACTATTTTGGGATATTAAATCATTGTAATCTCAAATAATTTCATTTAAGATTGAGATTTTGAATGTGTATCTATCATAATTTTTTTGGTGATTAATGAAATGATCATTTAAAGTTATATGTCAAATGCAATCCATATTTTTCTTATCTCTTTTTTTGTGGATATTGTTCCCTGTCTTGATGATTCCTGTGATGGAAATGTCAATCTTTTACTATCATATTAATCTAGTTTTAGAATTTTGTAACATATTGTATATGATCTCTTTTAAAAGATACCTAGTCCAAATCTCATGTATTTATTTGAATGCGAATATTTATTTTGAATAATCCCATTCCTTCTCAATATCTATTTATATTTCTATACAAAGTTTTAAAACAGAGGAGTACCACCTCTTAAAAAACATAGGGGGAGTTCATCCTCATGAGGTTGACCTTAAGACCGTAAAAAAATCTTTTAGATCAACATGTGAGTATAAGCTTCACCTCCCTTTGTTGCCTCTTCAATATTTATCACCTACATCTCACTTTCAATATAAGACAATATATAGCAGAATCAATATGTTCTCAAATATGTAGTTAATAGTGGAATTTCCTTCGATAATGTAATATCCCTAATTCTGCAGATTGAAATATATACCTCAAATGACGATTATTTGCTGCCAGAACTAATACACGTTGGGTTTCTAGATGCATTTAGTGATTGGTTTTAACATGCGTGGTGATTTTGCATGCGGTTATAGTTTTTTAACAATATATAAGCAAGTACACAAAATATAAAGACACAGAACAAATGCAACAATATATTATGAAAATGACTAGGTACAATGTTGCATGTAGCTAAGTAAAAAACATATCTCGTCCAGATCAGAGAAAAAAGGATTTTATCTAGAATATAATAAGAAAACTGAAACAATTATACCCGAAAATAAAAGAATTATGTTGGATCAATGGATGAGTTGCAGGATCTTCTGCATGCTGCGACAACTCATATGACAACTGCTGTAAGACTGGAACATTATCCCTAGTGGATAATCTCCTCATATCTTCCCAGAATATATCTCAAACAATGCACCCTGACCTCATACATACTCTCGGTATATTTTTGAATGACTAAAGATCATCCCTCTACTAATATGTATGGACCCCAAATGGATCTCTCTGGGGGATTGCGCCCCAATTGCTACCAATAATTGCGCCTTAGAGATTCCACCATCAAAATATGGATGTAATAGTCTCAAACTGAGCACCCTAGGCTCCTCTGTAATAGGTCGAGAGGGTTTCATTGACTCAGGTTCGATGAACTCTCTGGAACCATGTGAATGTCTCCTCAAGAGATGCACCCTCACTGGACAACTATTGCACCCCTGATGATTTATTCATCAGAATATGATGAGAAACCAATCAATATATGCACCCTGACTTCCTCTCAACTAGGTTGGAAGGGAATCCCTGGATTCTCCTTGGCTAGGAAAAGTCGAATCTGTAAGTCTCCTTAGAAGCTGCACCCTCACCCTGAATAAGTGCACCCTTGCTGCTGCAACCTGTGTAACTACTGCTAAAGATTGATGAAATATTTGTATTATATCCCCAATGACTAGGGTGTGTCTCTCAACACTGAAATCAACCTCTGGGTGTATTCCTCCTGGAATCCACAAAGTCATTAGTTCACATGAACCTGTGAAGTCGCCTCAGAGCTCACTCTTCAAATCATAAAATCTACATAATGAGGAATTAGGTCGCTTTTCTCCTCATATACCTTTTCCAAAACCCTAATTCTATGTTGACTTCTAAATTTAGCTCCCTCACTTATGTGCCCTTCTATTTTTAGCTCAAAATCACTTAAAGGCACTTTTACTCACTTTTCACTTAATGTCACTTTCAAATTATAACATTCTCTAGTAAAGTAACATCAAGTGACCCTATTTTCCCCTGAATCTCTCTGGCTATAGTCTAACGGGGATGTTTAGACTACTAAGCCCTCCTCTCTGGAAATCCTACTCGAAAAGGGACATTACATATAACATTTCATCTTCCATCAATTTCCTATTTTGATATCATGCACACTTATTATGATCATCGTTCACACTCTTTATTGTGATTTTATTGACATTAACATATTTATTCACACACTATCTTGTTTTTCATGCACTTCCCAACTTTATACCCAATCTAGATAATGCACCTCCACTTCAKTCCACTCACACTTMACCATSTTATTATGATTGAACTCCTATCATGTTCATTGACATAATATCAACACATAATTAAATTGAATATCTTTTCATAAATAATTGTACACCATCAACAATTTTGTTTTTGTAAGTTAGTGTTTATATTACCTTCAGAAAATAGAGTTCAAAGTACATATCATATGACCTGGTGCTAGGCCTACAAAAAATAGAAACTAGTGCCAACACTAGGTCTTATATAGCAATAACAGTCTGCCTCGGAGGGCCAAAATAAAATTTTGAAAATTGCCAACTTGGATACATAACCAATTTGAATTCAAAACATCATGACTACTAACTGCTGAGACTGATAACTAGTGTGAATTCAAAACAAGACTGTTAACTACAGAGACTAAAATTGAGTTATGAACAAAAACCATGGTTGAAAATTGTAGTTAAACACCATACTGACCGCTACCAACATCATCATTGAGATGAATATGCCTTGTTGAAGCGCACACACACTAATAGTGACATATCAGACAAGGTTGACAAGAATTTTGGACAGAAAACGAGTCAAGGAGGTTGGAAATCATTCAATCCATAAGCTCTCGGAGGAATTTCTGTTCCACAATGTCTCAACAAAGTTCAAATATCAACTGTAGACGACCTTTCGAGAACCTCAGTGAATAATTCTATTCGGTCACCTTCCTAGAAGTGTGCACTGGAACCTATGAGTGGCTGGATGTAGCGGTGTTGTGATTTAGAGCTAGAGAAGCCACAATGGGGGACCTTCTTGCTGTGGGTGAGGATGAGGCATATAAATTTTCCATTATTTGATTATAGGTAATTTCCTCTTCCACAATTATGGCATAAGCCCAACTATCCTCCCCACATTGGCTCGTCGCAAGGGAAGAGGAAAGTGAAGAAGAATATGGAAAGGATGGACAAAGGGAGAGGTGAGGAACGACGACTTATAGAACCTCAGTAAGACCCTGAGCCTCGATTGGGTTTACCTATTTCACAAGGCATCCCTCTAAGGGAAGGAAAAAGGAAATAGAGGGGGCACTGGAAAGGACTACGAGAAGGGAATTGGAGATAGAGGAGAAGAAACACATGGAGGCAGAGACAAGTTTACCAATGAGAGTAAAAATGAGAACAAAATGAGTTGGGAAGGGTTAAATGAGCTATAGTGAGGTTCGAGGCTCATAATAGTGATATTCCACTACCATAAATGGTATTTTCCATATTTTTACTAGAACAGAGCACACAAAATTTCAAAATGACCTGAGACTTAATGCAACACATGAGAACTAGGGCGCGGGAGAATAGGCTGCATAAATGCGTCGTCTTGGGCAGGAGGCCAAGCGTGTGGAGGGGATGCCAACATCCAGGTGTCTCGAGGTCATCCAAAGCTAGGTAGCACCCCATCAAAGGAATACACCATTGAAGATTAAAAATACCCCTACATATATTAATATTAAGATGGCAGAATATGCAATACCTTGCAGTGAAAAACTTACAATCAATTTTTTATTGATGTAGTGAAAAACTTGCAATCAATTTTTAATTGTGGCATTTCTTCGAACAAAATTTCAATCATACTTATCTCAACACCCATATCTAAAAGATAAGAGTGCTCGAAGGGAGAATAATACAAACATATTTTTTAAATATACAATATCTACTTATTACATCTCACTTTCACTTTCAATATAAGCCAATATATAGATTGACACATAGTAATTGCATGTCACTTTTTATCATCCCATCATATGTAAAATAAATTCATTTCCATTGAAGGTGAATTTTTATAATGTAAAAATGTACATCTTACATGTGTGTGTGCATTAGGAGGTTGGATATCATAGGGTCATATTTATGCATTGGGTGGTTGGATAGTATAGGATGAAGGCATATGTATACAAATACATATTATCACTTTTTTACTATCTATTCTTTTGGAGTCAATTTGCACATTTGACCTATGTTATTAAAAATAGAATAAAAAAATTAGTTTTTCTAAAACATGGTTCAAAAATGAAAATGGGATATGAAATTTTAATTTTTTAATTTAAAGATTCATAATGGTTTCTCACGAAATGAATTTCATTTCTTAGGTCTTTTTCACAATTTTGAGGCACTGAAGACCAATTTGGTAACTCCAGTGGTAATGCAATAGTGTTTTGGATAAAATCAAAATGAAAAATAGCAATTACATTAAAATCAATATCCATTATATCCTGACAATGACTCTAGAGATTTTTATTTTCAATTTTTATTTCGAAATCCTACTGATTTAATTTGGATTAGTTTCGATATTATCCATTTTATTTGGGACATGTTGGATGAAATCGAAATTGAAAATTACTATTTGATATTAAAAAAATAGTTTATATGATAATGTAAAAATGAAGATTTTAATATTATTAGTTGAACTTGGTGTTCTTTGTTGCTACTCTTTACTTATTTTTCTAAGCCACTCTTTCCCAACTATTCATCATAATCTTCTTTTTTCCCTGGTTATACTAGCTGATAAAAATCCTTTTCTGTGAACATGAGAGGGCTTCCATAGCTCTTGGATCCTAAATATACATTGATATTACTGTTGTAACCTAGGTCTGCACCCCTGCCTCTCCTCTCTCCTTTCCCTATGCCTTTGTGGAATTTTTCATCTTCAGGTTAATTAAGTCAGTTTCCCATTACTGAGTTACTTGGTTCTTATCCATTTCTTTCTTTATTGAGTCTCCGTGCATTTCTTTTGCTATTGTTTCTTAAAGGATAATTACATGTCATATTTGGTTCAGAATGCTTGTCATCATGTTTTCCATTGATTGAGCTCACAATAGGTCGGCCAAGCCTTTGTATGCATAGGAAACGCCCGTGGAAAAAACACAACAATCCAGAGTGGTCAATTTCGGGCTCAGATTGTGGGATCAGACATGTTAACTTTCTACGGTGGAGATCCATTAGGCCAATCAAATTGACAGTTTTCATACATTTAGAGTGTCGAAATTGCACGGGGTTTAACATCAAGAGCGAACCCACAAAGAGAAAGAATTACTTGAACTCCTAAAGTGTCGAACACCCGAAGTCCCGAAGTGAATTTGGATCGTTCATCAGCAAGGACATGTGGAGGCAGATCCTTCACTTCAGAGACTTAGCACTCTGCGATATTTGCAAAGCACTAGATAAAGAATTACCTGAAGTGATGAACTATCGAAGTCCCGAAGTAACGAGAGACTGCCATGTCACTTCGGGCCCGTACTACTTTGGGAAAAATTCATGCCTCACAGTCCAAAAAAGCCGAAGCTCGAAGTGTCGAAGCACGTGGCACTCATCAGTCATGACACGTGGCACTCATTCCAGGTCATTTCCACGTGACACATGTTACCCTTCTTTGCATGACACATCAACAACTGTGAAATCATATGACATTAGGCCACCACGTCACTTCACAGCCTGTAACACTCCGGGATATTTCTGAGAAAAACATTCATAAACTCCTGAAGTGCCGAAAAACCGAAGTCCCAAAGTGCGGAACACCTGAAGTCCCGAAGAAAATCTAGACCATCCATCAATGAGGACATGCGGCGACAAATCTACCACTTTAGATATACTGCACTTCAAAGGATTGCATGAGTAGTGAGACAAAAAATGTCGAAGCCTGAACTCCCGAAGTGAACTTGAACCTTCCATATCTAGAGGCCACGTGGAGGAAAATCTATCACTTCAGGAGTACGACACTCCAAAGGATGGTAAGAACTTTGCATTTAAAAGGCCCGAAGCTCGAATTCCCGAAGTAATTGTGGACCTTCGATCTCAAATCAACTAGCACTGTTGATCCTTGAAGTAGGTAGGGAAGGAATATCACCCAGATCACAGATTGTGACAAAATCAACGACCACACTGCATTGCGGGGACGTAAACGTCTCTAACGTTAATTTTCCAAAGCGGTCCTGCAATTAGAACCATGGTATTGTTGGAAAGGTACATGGAAACTTGTGGGGGATTGCGGTCCCAAAGGCAGTGTGGACCCAAACCACCCTTTAAAACTTCCGTAATCACGTGCTTGTATGGCATCAGGTCACCACGTCACCTCCACTCACACTCCCGCTACTGCTCAACTTTCGCCACCTGTTCCCCCTGACTACTCCCCATATCACCTATAACCTCCACGCATCCTGTTTTCCTATTGGACGCTCGCCTCCACGTCTTCCTGTTCATGACCAGGTCATCACAGTGAAAGCGGGGAGAAGGATCAGTTACAGTTGAGATGGAGTGTGCTTAGCTTCCAAAATCTCAGACATAGACAAAGAGTTAAGTCTCAGTCACAGGTCGACATAGATTAGTTCGAGAACACTTCAACAGACTACCTCTTCCTCAAGTAGAGATTTTCTCATGCAGATAGTTGTCTCTAATGGCCTTCAACAGCTCACATGCATGCCATTACTCAACACAAAGGTCTTTTCTGTCACTCCGAGGCCTATTTTCTACCAATTCAGTTCCTCCACCGCATGCATCAGTTCTATCTCAAAGACAATAATAGTTTTTAGTTGATTAATTCCAGTATTTTCTTAGATTAGATACAAGAGTGGTATTCTGTGTGTGATAAGAACCACTCTTGTTGATTAAGTCCAATGTCTTAGTGAAGTTAATAATGTGTTCTACAAACAGTTACCTAAAATTTAGGTCTGAATCCCCTAAGGACGAGAACCTCTACAACTGTTAAATATGGGGTCTTTGAATGTTTTGAGGGTAAACTCTTTTGGGAAAGAATAACACTACATAAGACTGGTTGGACTGTTTTATGCATGGATTAAATCTCTTTAGCTGGTGAACATACTCTTGATGACAATGTTTAGTTCAAATCTTCATGTGTTTTTATTCTTATCTTGAATACGGTTTTTTATTTTTGCAACGTACATTTCATTTTCCCTTCAACTATTGTACGCAACTTATTTTTACTGATAAGAAATTTGTCAAACAACTAATTCTTTGGTGAGGATTTATTTTTATTGAAAACTGTGGGAGTAATTGTGTTTTGATATGTGTTTGATGTCTTGAAATGATATTTTAAGTATTGAACTTCTTGCAGCAGTTTATTCATTGAGTAGTCTAATATTGTTTCCCTTTGTTTTCTATTATTTCACGGGTCTATCATTAGTGTTATTGCCACCAGGAAAGGAGGACCCTAATCCATATCATTTTTCCAAACCTGCTTTTCTTGGTATAAAAACGACCCTACCAACAAAAATTCAAGAAGAAACCATTGTAAAACTGATAGGTGAAGCTAGCTTTTCCCTTTATAGCGGTTAAGGTGCGGACAGGACCTAACATCTTAAACACCATTGTCGGGGAACAAAGTAATGAGATATCTTTCCCTAGAAGAATCAACAATCAGATCTGATGTTTGATGGTGAACAAGACTAGACACACCTTGAAACACGATGCTCTACTTGGAGAAACTCACAATCAGAAGACTCCACTGGAGGATGAGCCTAGCTGATAGAGAATGAAAAGGTGGAAGGGTCAGACCAAGTACCAAGACATCAATATTTTCAAAGAGATCATATTTTTTCTTCATTAGTTCATTCCTGTCTTTTACTTTGTGCATGAAAAGAATTATCTTATGCTTTGTTTACTCAGATGATTATAAGTCTACAATGGTCAATCCATCCTTGAGAAGAGAAGATCTGTCCTCTTGCATTATCGATCTTAATCTCATTCCTTGATTTGGAACCCACTAACCACAATGTTGATCATATCCAAACTTCTCCAGATCATGACCAATCATGTAAGCTTGTGAATTATACATCTGATTCACCACTTATTGAAATCATTGTTCCCCTTGTAATCAACTTACCGAAATTCAATCCAGGATCAAGAAGTATTACAAAACCTTGAAGCTACCACTTATCCTTCATCCCTATCCTCCCAATTTTATTGATTAACTTCCTCTCTTTTCAATGGAGAGACCATGTTGTAGATAAGAAACACGGAAGATTTTGAAAATTTCATTGATAATTTCAAAATCATGCATGAGGATGTTAGTTACGAGGATATTCTACAAATCTTTATTTGGAGATGCATCATTCTGGTTAGAAATTTGGAAGTTGATTCTATTAGTTTATGGAATGATTTGCGTAATGTGTTTTGAGGTATTGGGGTGAGAACAAATCTTTTTAACAATACCTTTTAGAGTTCTATGCCTTGAGAAGGCAAAGAAATGAAACTATATCTACATTCAATGAGGGTTTCATGGGTGCAATCTTAATATGCCCATGGAAATTCAACCCACTGATTCCATAGCTAGTGCTTGTAGTATACAATTGCACAACACCCTAATCTATTTCTTTTTTCTTAGAGAGAGAAGGTCATCATCATTGCATCATATGTTCAATGATGCAGAGGATATTGAGGACAACATCCGAGCTTGTGTAAGGCTCTTAAATCGAGTTTGGGATGGAGATTTGGAACTTGAATGAGTTTATGAGAAGAAGAAATCATATTTGGATACAAAGGATGTAACATCCGCTCGTATATGACAAAACTTATTCTTTGAGACCACTTGCTCACAAGAGTGATGGACTATGATGATGAACCACTTAGCAGTGACGATCAAGTCATGATTGATGACATGATGTTTTACTATTATTGCTATATACAGGTGCTATTAACTGGGTTTCGTGTGTAGGGGGTTGGACCTTGAGGATGTAGAGGCATGGTGGACTCCCCTTGGACTCAGTTGAGAGAATTAGAGTGGGCTATTTGAGTTGTTTTCATTCTGATGATATTGTGTGGTTTGATGATACTGTGAATTTCCTTGATATGTTGTTGTTGACATGATCTGACATGATGGTTGATGATGCCGGTTGACGATAGCTTGCCAACCAGAGTCACATTTGGATTAGATGGGTCATGCATGACAACTAGATATATTGAGGTAGAGGTGTGGCAGAGTCCCTGACGCGGCCTACTAGAAATCTTGTCGTGGTTCGGATTTTAGGTTAACGATTACATAGTTTTAGAAGACCCACGATGCCGTGAGAATAGGCTGACAGTCATCCGATTTGAGCTGGGTTAACGATTACCTATTGAGGGATCACGGTACGTGTGAAGGCGGTGCGACGATCCGCGGTGATTCTAAAGAGCACAATAGGCCGGGGCCTTATTCCTTAGAAACCCTTAAGTCTCCCACAACAAGTTCACGGGAGTGTTGACTCCGGGGTTATAGATTCTACCAATCCGTCAAAATCAATGATTGGCGCAGGAGCCGCGTGGTGGTGCATCTGAAGAAGGGCGTCGGCAATGGAAAACAGCGAGGTGAGTGGCACCCTTAATTCGCGAAATGCCTTTATTGATTGTTGCCGCGGCGTGTCGGGCACGACATAGCGAGAGTTTTCATCGTTGAGATTGTGAGGCTGCAAAGCGTGCCTGAAGATTATATCCGATGGAGGGATGGGGTGTTTGCGGGCCCGATTTTGGGCCGAGTTTCCCCGAGGCCTTGGGAACCCAACTTAATTTTACGGAATACTGGCGGTATCTACGAGGCCGAAGAGATAGGTACTGAACCAGACCTTAGAGGAAATGTTGTGCATGTGCGTGATGGACCAACAAAGACATTAGGAGGAATTCTTGCCTCTGGTAAGGAGTTAGCTCATAACAACAGTTACTTGAGCACCATTAAGATGGCGCCCGTTTGAGTTTCTTTATGGGTGACCATGTCGGGCATACCGAGTTGGGATGAAGCAGGGATGATGCAGGGTCGGTGGGACTGACGTCCAAGAAATGGAAGGCGGATGAAAACCATAGGGTGGGATAAAGGCGCGTGATGTGAGAGAGAAGGGAAGTTAGGCTGATCGCATGGCACCCGGTCGACCATAGTTACAGGGGCGGTGATCAATCTTCTCTGGTTAAACCGCGCCAGAGTTCGATCAAGTTTGGAAAAGAGAGCTAAACTCTCTCTAGGTTCGTAGGACCTTCGAGATTGTGGAGAAAGGGCCGTGGCCTATCGACTAGCCTGCCACAATTCTTTGAGGCATATGCATGATGTTTTTCATGTATACATTTGAGACATTATGTTAGTGATCCTACACCGCGTGATTGCCATGAAGGTTCCTTTTATGTATGTCGGATGAGGGAGTGCTCACGGTTGATCTAGTCCGCATTTTAGATCAGCGCCTTATTGACCGATTCTGACGTTGAATGGTAGATCGAACGAGATAGCTAGGACCAATTTACGATCCATTCCGGCGACACAGGAGGATCACATATGATATCGTCCACTTGATTTCCATTTTGTTTGACGATAGACTTGTAATCGCATGGTCATACGATGTTAATGGTGGCTGGTATCTCTTGAAACTTAGGACCCGAAGTTTAGACCAAATTAATATGTAACATCCTGCTGCAAACAAGAAACATTCTTTTACGCGAAATGCCGTTTATGATGATGTACCACTTAACCTTGATGATGATCGTCATGATTGATGACAAGATGATCTACTATTGCTATATACAGTGCTATTCGGCTGGTTTATTTAGAGGTTAATGCGGGGTTTAGGACCTTAGGAATAGAGGCATGATTGGACTTCCTTGGACTCGGATTGAGTGGTGGGCTATTGAGTTGGTTTTGTTTGGTATTGTATGGTTTGATGATATACTATTGGTTTTATGATATGTTGCTGACATAATATGACATGATGGTTGATGCGGTAGCGATAGCTTGAGCCAGGACTCACATATGGGTAAAGGGAGCCACCTACGGTTCTGAGAATTGAGAGGTGTATTAATGACAGCCGCCCAGCTAATGCCCTCCAAAAGTGGCTTTCGGGCAGGGTAACGTTACACCCTGGATTCGAGAGGACCACGATCTGCGTGAAGGCCGGAGCTGCGGCACCGATGTCCGCGATTGACGTAGGTTAACGATTACCTAGTTGAGGGGATCCACGATACCGTGAGAAGCGATACGTGATCTCTCCGCGTGATTCTAAGAGGCGCGCAGCGAAGGGCTTATTTGCCAGAAACGCCATTACTCCACAGGATTCTTCACTGGCGGAGTATTGACTCAGAGTTGTAGATTCCACAAATCGATCAAATCGTGAGTGGCACCCTTAAGACACATGGTGCATCTGAAGAGAACGCGTCAATGGAGCTAAATGGCCGAGTGGCGACCTTGGGTGCAGTAGTCTCGCGTCAGAAGAACCGCGTCATGATGATGATGATGATACAACTTAGATGACCCTGAGACATATAGCGATAAATTCTTAAAAGCGACTCACTGTTAAGGGTGGCCATGTTCAAATCAAAACCTAAAATTAAAACATCTCTGAGTTAAATTTGACAAGCCCTAAGAAAGGGTTACGGAAATAGAAACTGGAGCGAAGCTGGGAGACCTCTGGTGTGGGGTGGAAGTCTTCCTAAAAGTAAAGGGGAGATTACGAAATGAGGGTGTTGAGGTGGAAACCCATGGGTTTAAATGATGAAGAAGTAAAATTTGAAAATCTTGGAACATAGAGGTAGAATTTTAAAGTATGAAGTAGAAGTTGAAATGCATTTCACTCTTTTGGGTTCAAAAATAAAATAACAAAATAGCAAGGAGAAAATTAAATAGCCAGAACAAAAGAACTAAAAATTGAGGTAAATTAGGTATTTGGGAGATTAAGGAGTAAATTAAAGAGATTTAAGGTGGTCAGAGTAATTTGGGAAAATGAGGGGTGATTGGAGTAATTTAAGGGCGTTTTGGGGTAGAAGGAGTGAATGTACTAATAATTAAAAGAAGTCATTTTAGAATTCGGTATGACACTTGGACATTAGAGGGTTAGTCATTAAAAATTAATTAATTAATGATTATGAATTAGGTCAGTCTCAAAATTCTAAGGAGGAAAGGAGGAAGAGGGATGACGAGTTAGCGTAATATTGCTACAATTCATGGCAACAGGACAGGGAGTTAGTATATCACCATTTTGTGTTGGAGTTAGTAGCTTCGGCCAGTGGAGGCGGTAGAACATAATCTCCTACAGTTCTTAATGTGGCCCTTCCCAAAACAGGGGGGCTAAGAGTGATAGAATTACCCTGTTTAATTTGGGAGGTACGGTGAGCTTTGCATGCCAGTGTGAGGCCTGGAGTCTTGAGGCTGACAGGCATGGAGACGGCATGCAGGCCGAGGCAAAGGTATGGTTGTTTTTTAATTGATGGATTAGGATGCATTGTGATCTATTTTGGAAGTCCTTCGTGGCAGTTGTGAACGTGCATATTTTCACCACCCGGTGGGTCAAAACACTAAAACTGCTTAACCACTTGAGTTTTTTTTTTTTAAAAAAACTTTTAAAAAAAATAGAAATTTTTGCATTAGTTACTAGAGTTGTGTCATCGTAACGAGGAAGAATTAAATTTGAGGAATCAAAAGGAAGGATATGGACAATGGAAATCTGATCCGGGTTCTTATTTTCATCATACTAATGCATCACTTTCAAATTTTTATTCTTCTTTGGATCCTGAAGCTAATAAATATGTTTTTTCTGTTCTTGAAACTAAGTATATTGATGATTATCCCAAATATGGATTTACATGCTTATAGGTGAACTGTGATTGCTGAGAAAGTGGTGTTTCTAATGATGACTTCATGTATGAAGTTTTTGTAGAGAGTGATGATCAATTTTCCAAACAACATGTTTCTTCCCCTCAACATCTGATTGTAAATATCGGGGATTAGCTCACATTATTAAATTACGATGACTTTCATAATTACATGTGTTTAAATTTTGGTCAAGAAAAAGAGGAAGAGCTACAGGAGTAGTTGGACATGTTTTCTTTCTCATCAAATGGCGCCCTCACTACACCAATTGTTCCTACTCCTGGAATAAATGGAAGTGACCGGATGCCCTCTGATTTTTATGATGCCTTTGCTTTGAAAACTGCCAAAGACATTTATGCACAAGAAACAGCCAATGCATTTCATGAGGAACAATTTGTTTCTCAAAACTTTTATGAAGATCAGGATTCTTGTGACATCATAATTGTAGATGTCGGAAACAATACTATAGATGCATTTTCCATTGCCTCAATTGATTCTAGTGAAACCTCCACTCTAAAAGGCTGCATGGGGAGAGGAAATTGATAGTGGAAGCAGTTACAGCTTTTTCCCTTCATTTTGGTCTCAAAAATTAGGATCCAATGTTTCTATAGATGGAAATTTACAAGGGAGGTTGTCCATTTTGGAGAAAGATCACATGGGTTTACTATCCCGACCAGGGAGGTAAGCAGTGGCGGAGTTTTGCCAGATCCGATGGATTCCATGCCAGGACACATATTTTTGACTCTCGGCGCTTCACTCCAAATGTGGGGTTAGTTTTCAGAACAAGTTGTCATTCCATTTTCAAATTTTTTATTTTCAAAAGCGGGTTCAAGAAATCTAGTTGGTAGATCAATTGCTTGAATGGTTGCATGGAAATCTGCATATACTTGAGTAGAAAGTTTCAACAAATTAGGAGTAGGAGAATAAACTCATAGTTCCCAGGCATTTGGTGCAGTTTCAAGGTTGAGCTTTGGTATGTTGGTTTGAAACTTGCGGGCCAGGGCTGCCAGCTAAACGAAGAGCAGGGGTTTTACTTCGTTTCAGGTTTTATTAAGAGGCTACGCTAATGGCTACAAAGGCACTTGGGTTTAGTTTCATTTTCAAAGTTCCAGTAAAGACTCCATATCCCAACAAAAACAATGGGGTGTAGTATAGTTTTAAAATTTAAACCAGAAACCATAGTAGGACACAATAGTAGATAACAGGTTGGAGACAAACAAAGGTAGAAATGGAAGGAGGTAAAACCTGATTGGCCCAATCTCAAGGCACCGATCTATATTTCTTATCACCTGACGAGAGCTATCCCAGTTAGGAGCCAATGTTGTAACCTAAGTGTACCCACACTTTCCTACTATATAACCTATACCTTCATCAATTTTTCCTCTTAGGGTTGGTTAAGTCGGAGTTTCCATTATATTTGAATTGGTTCTTATCGTTTGTTTCTTGATTGAGTGCTGAGGGATTTGTTGCTATTGTTTTCTTGAAGGATAATTACATGTAATATTTGGTTCAAAATGCTTGTCATCATGTTTAAACTCCTAATATTGAATCGCTACTGACTCATTGGGGCATAATACATTAGTAATATTATTTTATACATTTGTATGTGACTTTACTCCATTGGTTGTAATTATACCTCCTAAGTCTCCTATATATACCAAGGAGACATTGTCATTTGGAATCATCTTGTACTTGTTGTTTATGTGGGGTAAAGGAGGTTGCCCCCTTGAAGAGCTTATTATCTGAGTATCTTTTTTCAGGAGTTGAGTACTTATTGAGGGTTTTTCTATGCTATATTAATATTTGGTTCTTAACATATGGTATCAAAGCTCGAGGTCTTGGGGTTTCTCTGCTACATCCGAGACACCATGGAATTTTCACTATAAATTTTTTCTACAATGATTTAGAGGGCATATTGGAGGATATTTAGTAGACAACAAACAGAGAGACAAATTTGGTTTGCAATTTGAAGACTCCTGAGACCTTATACTTTGAGAGATACAACACTATAAAAGATAGAGATACGGAATCATCTTGAATTGAGTCATTCTTGAATTTTTGCTATAGTTTTTTTTATAGCGTTTGGACCCTTAACTCCGGATATTCATGTTAGGTATATGTGGTAGAAATTTCAACTTCTAGTTCATCTTAAATTTTTATATACACCTGTGGAAGATGAGATTGTCGACTAGTTCTATTGACTAGTCTCAGCGGATGTTAGGGTAGGAACAAATGCTGCTAACACAGTATCCAAATTGAGTGAGACTAGTCCACGACTGGATATTGGACAATAATAGAAAAGTAGTTATGGTACAGTTTCAAGGGCACATATCAATTATTTTGTGCGGTACATACTATACAAGTGAGATCTCCTAGAAAGGGACAAAAATCAGCAGTTGTGAGGAAGTTACCATAAAATTCCACTTACGTACATACAATTTTTATCAGAACTATGGCATTGAGAGAAGAAATATAAAAGAACTAAAAGAAATAGAAATTTCACATCTCTCTGAGAAGGGCCGAAATTTGGGAGATACAATAAAAAGGGAAGATTATTAGAAAAACCACCTCAAATCAAGTTTTAAAGTGATACTTGGCTAACATGCCACCAAAAAAAGGTAATTTCTACACCAAATAATCCTACAGACAATCCTACTTGGACTCTTGATACAGAGGTGAAGAAATGCATTAGGGACATAAATGATTTACAAAGAAGGCAGGTAACAAAATATAAACTACAAGAGATGATGGATTCAGCAGAAGCTAAGTTTGAGGCAATAAATACTAAGATGGACGCTTTTAAAAGGGAGATCATGGAAGGATTGAAAAGTTTCTAATAGAGAGACCACGAAGAGTGAAGTGTATCCCATGAAATTCATGATGAGGACACAAGGAGGTGAATCAAGAATGGAGAAACTCCAACTTTAGGTTGAAGACCAACCCGTCCCTAAGTCCTAGATATGTGGAAGTTTGATGTGAAGACCAATCACATGGATACACTTTAGATGGAGCAATTCTTTGATCCATCTAATGCCACATACACGGGCACAGTGCTTCTTTATATTTAGAACCCTAATAAATTTGTATGGCATAGATGGCTTTGTTCTAGCAAATCACTCGTTATGGACAATTTTCAGGAAGAAATGACCTTACACTATGGGAAACAGGCAATACCTTCTTTAGCCAATTGATAAATCTCAAGAAAAGGTTAGGTTACTAGGGCATTTGAGGAACTTGAGATTGAATATATGGGTAATGGATATTCCATATGAGTTCCTGATTGATGTATTCATAGAACTTTAAAGGATAACATTCAAAATGAGTTTGCCTTTGGAACCCAAATCATTGGAGAATTCATTTAGGTGAAAAGAAATGTTGAAAGTAAAAGAAAATATATCTATAGTTACTAGAAGGACCAATCCTAGCATCTATGGAGAATAATGCTCCTTATTCTAAAACCCCTCAACCTACAGGGTTGACACCTCAACAATTGGAGGAAAGAAAAGAAAAGGTTTATTCTTTAATTGTGACAACAAAATTATAGTAAGGGGACATAGAGATGTGGTGGAAAAGGAAATTACCATAGATTGTGAAGAGGAGAAGAAGAGAAGAACCATCTCAAGATGAAAACATGAAGAAATTTCGTTTGAAGAGTTGACTCCACGATATCATGTAATGCGTGGCTAGAATTAACACTCCCTCAAACCCCCTCGAGAGATCTAAGGATACATCAAAATAAAATGTAATAGTCCTGGTAGTGCAGTAGTACTCATAATTTCATTCACTATAAATTAGCCAAAGATCTCAATTGCTTTTGTATGTACCGGAGTTTCAATGTGATTGCAGATGGAGGAACATCAATTGCTCAAAGAAAATGCAATAAGATCAATCTACTATGGAATATGTAATGAATAGTCAATGATTTCTATACCATGGGTGGTGCTGATGTTGTACTAGGAATCAATTAAGTTTACAATCATTGGGATTAGTGGCTTTTAATTTTCAAGAACTTTTCATGAAATTTCCATTGGAAAATGAGAGTTAAGAGGTATCCGCAGGAAACCGGTAGGAGTGATAAGCTCTAATGGCATGACAAAATTATTGAAAATGGGCATCGGCGTTATTGCACACAACTATGCTCACTAGATGTTCAAACATATAAGCCATATATTCCTCAAGATCTCAAAGGGATCATTGATAAACATTCTAAAGTATTTGAATATATCACCAAAGGTCTTTACCACCCACTCGAAATCATGATCATGAAATTGACTTAATTCACAGGTGTTCCTCTAACATTAGGCCATACAGGATACCACTTATTCAGAGAAAGGTGAAGTGAGCATGGTTGAAGAAATGTTAGAGGCTAGCATTATTAGACCACAACCAAAGTTCTTACTACGCACTAGTGGTAATGGTATTGAAGAAAGAAGATGGCTCATGGTATCGCGTCAGTTATAGAGAGCTTAACAAGATCACTATTCAAGATAAATTTCCCATTCCCGTCATTGATGGTGTTAGATGAACTACATGGAGCAATCTATTTCACAAAATTTTATCTCCGTTCAGGTATCATCACTGTATTAGAATGAAGGAAGATATCCAAAACATTCGAACTCATGATGAGGGCCACTATGAATTTTGGTCATGCCTTTTGTACCCACAAATGCACCTTCCACATTCCAAAGGGTTGATGAATTCCATTTTTCAAGCTCTTCCTTTGAAATTTGTGTGTACATTGATATACTAATCTATAGCAAGTCTTGGGAGGGATCATGCGACTTTATGTTGACATGAATTGCTACAACTACTAAAAGGAGCAACAACTATATTACAAACCATACAAATGTTTCTTTGGGTGAAGGAGTGCAAATGTTGGGTCATATTGTATCTCATGAATGTGTTAAGGTAGACCCTAACAAGATTAAAGACCATGATGGTGGCCGATTCCCAAAACATTGAAGAATCTTGCAGGATTTTTGTGTTTGATAGCTTACTACCGCAACTTTGTTCGCAACTATGGAAGAAACACTTTATGACACAGCAACAGGGATGAATTTCGCATGGACTCGAGAGGCAACTAAAGATTTTGAACAACTTAAAGGGTGATATTGCAAATCTCTTGTCTTGACCACTCAGGACTTCACAAAACCTTTATTGTGGATAATTACTTTCGGGAATGGGTGGTCTTTGTCCTAATGCAAGAAGGAGGCCCGTGGCTTTTGAAATTGACCACACTCAAGGGGAAAGGACTTACACAAACCCATTTTATGAGAAGGAAATGATGGCAATACTACATTGAAGAAGTGATCCTTACCTAATAAGGTAGGCACTTCAAGGGTTACAACATATCATGTTAGTCTTAAATACTTATTGGAACAAGACTATCTTGAGGAAGAACAACAAAAATGGTAACCGAATATTGGGTTATGATTTTGAAATCATCTATAAAGGGAAGAAAAATGTTATGGGAGATGCACTCTCTCAAAAAGAAAGGATGAAGATGAGGCCTTTCTAGATTGCTATCTCGTTCATCCAACCGATTGGATAATAGAAACAAAAGATGAATGGAAGAATGCGAAAAGTGTGGACTCTCATTGAAAGAAAGGTTGCGGCGGGATTCTAGTTACATGAGATACATTTACATGGAAGAATGATTCCTTTATGTGGTACAAAGATGCAGCTTATATTTATGTAAGAACTCCCAACTCAAATAATAAAATGTACTATTAGGTTGCACAACTCTCTGGTAGGAGGGCTTTCGGGATTTTTGAAAACCTACCATGGGGTTAAGAAGGGATTTTTGGGATGGCCTTAAGGTGATGTTCAAGTTTTTGTGGCGAGAATGTTTGGTTTCCAACAAATAAGGTGGAAAAAATCAATACGGTCTTTTACAACCATTAGCCATCACAATTCAGCGCTGGGAGGAGGTTCCATGGATTTTATCATGGGGTTACCAAAGTTTGAAGGAAAGAGTGTCATCATGGTGATTGTTATTAGGCCCGACCAAGTATGCACACTTTTTTTGCATTCTCTCATCCCTTCAAACTAGTATAGGTTCCACCATTCATGGAGGCGATTCAAAAGCTACATGGCGACCCAAAGATTATTGTAAAATTGTGAGATCCCATCTTCTTTGGACATTTTGGACAAAATTATTTTCTTGTTGGATAATCAATTGGCACATAGGTCATCCTATCATCCTCAAATAGGTGGATGAAACCCGAGAGAATGGAATGAACAAATAATACCCGGAAGGTTACAACCGTTGCTTTGTCTACGATAAAACAAAACACAATGGTTCAAATGGTTACCCTTATGAGAATGGTGGCGCAGCACCTTTCACATCGCAACAAAAATGACACCATTTGCTGGAACTTTATATTTCCCTCCTTCCATCACTTCTTCTCTCTAAAGAAAAATCTAAGGTTCAGCGATTGGCCGGATCACATCGATCATCAACAACAAGTTCTCAAATCTTAAAAGACAACGATCATGGCCATAATGCTTGTAGAAACAACAAGCACATCAACATCATAGTGAAGAAGTTTTGAAGTAGGGGATTGGGTGATTTTAAGACTACAACCCTACAAGCAGAGGATGCCCTCAAGCAAACCAAGAAGGGATAATAAATTATCACATAAAGTAGTATGGCCCTTATAAGATTGTTGCAAAATATTGGTACTATAGCGCCTAGAAGTGAGAACACCACACATCTTTGTATTTTTGGTTTGCTGGTTGCTTGGGAGGCATGGGTTTGGCCTGGGCTGCCCAGGAAGCAGGAAGGGAAAAGAATCGGCGGGGCGGACTGGGCGATGGTTCCGGC
This sequence comes from Picea sitchensis, assembly GCA_010110895.2. Taxonomy (NCBI): domain Eukaryota; kingdom Viridiplantae; phylum Streptophyta; class Pinopsida; order Pinales; family Pinaceae; genus Picea; species Picea sitchensis. Next base: position 138,926 of record SNQJ01S0028860.1, read on the forward strand.
AGGTATATCTTCGTGGAAGGTTGGATGCGGACGTGGACGGTACCGGTGGAATACGTGTGAGCTGTTTATTCCATTGGTTCTTCAGGAACGTGGAATCAATAACGGCGGGCGCTGTGGCGGAACGGGGACTTTCAGAGAACGTATAGGTATGCGTTGAGTACCCAGTATGAGGTTTTTCTATGCTATATTGATATTTGGTTCTTAACATCATGTTTTCCATTGATTGAGCTCACAACGGGTTGAACAAGCCTTTTTGTATGCACCGGGGAAGCGCCCGTTAACCAAAAAAAACAATCATTTTAAGGCCTTAGATTGTAGGAACATACAAAGTTAAGTTATATGGTGGAGATCCATTAGGCCATTCAGATTGACGGTTTTCATGCATTCATAGTGTCTAAATCGCACGGGGTTTAACATCAAGAGTAAAATCATGAAGTACAAGAATTACTCGAAGAGCCAAAGTCCCGAAGATCCAAAGTCCCGAAGTGAATCTAGACCATCCATTACCAGAGGCCACATGCAGGAAGATCTCTCACTTCAGAGACTTAGCACTCCAAGAGATTTGTGAAGCACTACAACATGAATTACTCGAAGTGTCGAAGTCTCGAGTAACGAAGGCCCGCGTCGCCGGACCCTTCACTGGGAGGAAATTCATGCCTCATGGTCCAAAAGATCCCGAAGCTCTAAGTCTTGAAACAAATTAGCGCACTCATCACGATCATGACATGTGTTATCATCCGGTCAGCGATACGTGGCACTCATTCTAGGTCATTTGGTTGTGTCATTCTCCCATTTCCGCGTGACACATGTCACCCTTATTTCCATGACACATCAATAGTCATGAGATCATATGACATCAGGCCACCAAGTCACTTTCAATTTGTACCACTCTAGGAGATTTTAGAACACAACATTCATAAACTCGAAGTGCGAACACTGATCTGAAGAAAATCTAGATCGTCCATCAATGAGGAAATGCAGTGACAGATCTCCCACCTCGGATATAATGCGCGAGGAGGTTACGCGGCGGGAAGTGAAAAAATCCGAAACCCTAATCCTAATTGAACTGGACCATCCGGATCCATAGGTAGCGTGGATGCAAATCTCACTTCGGGAGTACGACACTCCGGAGGATGGTAAAAACTTTGCATTATAAAGGCCCGAAGCACGAACTCCCGAAGTAATTGCATACCTTTGATCTCAAATCAACCCGACTTCCGTTGATTTCTGCGGCAAGTAATGAAGAATATCACCGGATCCGCAGTTGGCTGACCTGATTGGCGTTCCTGCTTGCATTTAGGGGCCGTAAACACCGAGCGTTAATTTTCAAAGCGTCCGCAATTGGAACCGGTATTTTGGAAGGTATGTGGCATCTTGTGGAAGAGTGCGGACTAAAGGCGGTCGGTTAAACCACCCTCGACAACTTCCACGTCATACTTATATGGAATCAGGTCACCACTTCACCTTGACTCACACTCTTGCTACCGCTCAACTTTAAATACATTCCCCTCGATTACTCCCCATATCACCTATCACCTCCGCGTCTTCTTGTTCACGACCGGTCCATCCGCGATGGCGGGAAAGTCGGTCTGGAACCCGGAATATGGTGTGCCAGCGTCGAAATCTCGGAACATATAGTGGAAGATTTAAGTCTCGATCATAGATAAACGGAAGTTGGTTCGAACAACGCAACAAAACTACCTCTTCCTCAGCGGAGATCGCTCATGCATCGATTGTCTCTGAAGTAGCCTCAAAGGCTCATGAGGCCGCATCCATTACTCAACGCATAGAGCTTCTGTTATGTCGCTTCCAAACCTATTTTACGCCAATTCGGTTCTCAGGTGCAAACGCCGGTTACGTCTTAGAGATAGTAGTAGTTTTAGTTGATTAATTCCGACATTTTGCAAACATCAGTTCTGTCTTAGAGACAGTAGTAGTTTTTAGTTGATTAATTCCAGTATTTTCTTAGATTAGATACAAGAGTGGTCTTCTGTGTGTGATAAGAACCACACCTTCTGATTAAGTCCAGTGTCTTAGTGAAGTTAATAATGTGTTCTACAAACAATTACCTAAAATTAGGTCTCAGTCCCCTAAGGATGAGAACCTCTGCAACTCTGTTAAATAGGGGGTCTTTGAAAGTTTTGAGGGTCAGATATTTTGGGAAAGAATAACACTACATCAGACTGGTTGGAACCGTTCTATGCATGGATTAAATCTTTGTACATGGTGAACATACTCTTGATGACAGTGTTTTGTTCAAATCTTCATGTGTTTTTATTCTTATCTTGAATACAGTTTTTGATTTGTGCAAAGTACATTTAATTTCCTTTCAGCTATCATATAACTTATTTTTACTGATATGCAACTTGTCAAACAACTAATGCTTTGGTGAAGATTTTTTTTTATTGCAACCTGTGGGAGCAATTTTGTTTTTTATACATGTTTAATGTCTTGAAATGATATTTTAAGTATTGAACTTCTTGCAGCAAATTATTCATTGAGTAGTCCGTTGTTTCCCTTTGTTTTCTATTATTTCACTGGTCTATCATTAATGTGCCACCAGCCAAGGAGGACCCTAATCCATATCATTTTTCCAACCCAACCTTTCTTTTGTCTTGGTAGAACAACCCTTAGACCAACCAACAAAAAATTAAAAGAAACAACCATTCAAAACTGATAGGTGGCCTAGTTTTTCCCTTTAAAAGTCAGACGTAGACCTTAGGATTAACACTTACAACTTGTCAACTCTTTCTTTTAGTGAAACAAACCCCTTTTATTATTATTTTCAAATGTTTAATTGTAAACACTTAACCTTATATCTAATTCATCCATATATTTTTTAAATTTCAAAAACTATTCCCATTTTTAATAAATATAATTATCTCTCTACATATTTTTAAATAATAATAATAATAACAATTTTTTAATATAATTTCACATTTTATTATCCATTTCATAATCATAATAACATTTGTATGTGATAAATACACATATTTATCATAAAAATTGAAAAAAATAAATATAATTTCATATTAATATAATCTTTCTACTTTTATAAAATATATAATTTTTATTAATTATATCTTACTCTTTTTCATATATATATATATATATTCTTTCCACTTTTATAAAATAGATAACTTTTCTTAATTATATCTTACTCCTATTCATAAATTTGAATTTATCATTTCTTTGTGGTGCAATGTACCTTTTATCAACACCCTTTCTTCTCATCATATCCAATAATTTAATTAAATTAATAACACATCATATTGATAACACACTCTCCTCTAAACATACCTAAGAACTTAATTAAATTAATGACCACATGTGAGATCTTACATCCCATTAATTCTTTTCATTGCATATAATATCTCTTTAAAGAATATTTAGTTTCAAAGGATCATTTTTGGAAGTTATAATATATATTTACATATCATTTGGTAGAAGTTTGGACTTTATAACATATCATTTGGTAAACACTATTGTTATTGTTGTTAGTTGTTGACTATTTTTCATTTTTTATGTAATTATAATAAATGGTTACAAATTCATTAAATAAATGAAATCTAAAAGCTTACAAGTTTATTTTTATTTTTATTACAATAGAAAAATCTTAATAATATATTTTTAATCAAATATAAATTATAATACATTTATGTAACATTTTTCTTTTGCATGCATTGAGCGAACTTATCTTTTGAGGACACTTGCTTGCAAGTGATCCAGATTATTATACTATTGGGAGTTTGATTATGATTATGAGGCATTATGGATATGATGACATGTTATTTTGTTGTGTTGACATAGACATGTGCTATTGACTCGGTTTTCCTGAGTGTGCAGGACTTTGGACCTCGAGGATGCAGGGACATCGATAAAACACCTTAGTCTCTAGATTGAGTTAGGGAGTGGACTATTGGGGTTTGATTGTTGTAGATATGATATGTGTACATATGATTAGATGTTATGATGATTGATTATTTTGCTGACATGATTCTTTGATGATGCAGGCTGACTATAGATTGTTGACCAGACTCACATGTGGAGTAGAGGGGTCACACACGACAACCAAATATGTTGAGGGAGAGGTGTGGACAACAACCCTGGCACAACCTACTAGCACTCCTGCCGTGGCTCGAATTGTAGGTTAACGATTACCTAGTTCAAGAAGATCCACGATGTCGTGAGGGCAGACTGCGATAGTCGCTCATGATGATTATAAAGGGCACACAATAAGGCAGGGGCCTTATTCCTTAGAGGCCCTTAGTGTCCCACAAGATCACCTGGATGAGTATTGAATCTAGGGTTTTTTGATGTCTACCAAGTCAGTCAAGAGGCGAGTAACACCCTTGGAGCACATAGTGCATCCTGAAGGGCACGCCGCGCAAGGAAAAAAAAAAGAGGTGACTGACACCCTTGGAGCACGTAGTGCATCCTGAAGGGAACGTCGCGCAAGGAAAACAGAAAGTGGCGAGTGGCACCCTTGGAGCACATATTGCATCCTGAAGGTCACGTCGCATTTTTAAATGGTAAGTGAATAAACCTAGACGACCTTAGAACGAATGATGTGTCAAGTAAGAAAAAAAACATTTTCCCTAATAAAATGTCGCCCAACCTAGGAAATTAAAATCTAGGTCTAAGTGATACTTGTGGTAAAAAAATAAAAAATGAAATAAAATAATAATAATCATAATTAAACATGTGATGAGGAGGGTGTAAGAAATTCAATTAATTTGTTAAAATGAAATTAATTTGGGGGATTAAATTTGAAAACAAAAGGGATGATTGTTTTTGTACATTGCTAATTAAACTTTGTTAATTAAAAAGAGAAAGACGTGGTTTTTCTACACTTTCTAATTTGAGTTTTAGATAAAAGGGAAAATAGGGAAACTTAAAAGAAATAGGAAACTAAGGGAAAAGGGGAAACTTAAAAGAAATAGGAAACTAAGGAAAAAGAAGAATGACTAAGTAAGGAATCTTGCCTTTAAGAACTTTCTAAATATGAACTCAAATAGGAATTTAGTAAGGGCGTAAGTCATTTAAAATGTGTAAGGGAATATGGGGACACCAAGGGGCGATTTTAGGAATGCTTTTAGGTGGGTGAGGGAAATAGGAGTAATTAAATACTTAATGGAATTAATTTCTGGTGCAACTAGGGGGATGGGTGACATGTGTACAGGGGATGTTTTTTCTGAATTAATTTAATGAAAAATAAATTAAATGGGAATTTGAGAAATAAATCACTTAGAAACTCTATAAAAAGGATGGAGGAGGAGGAGTATGTATCTCTTATTGATGTGTAACATTACACTGTTGGATTTTTGACTTGGCTGACTTATCTTGTGGGAGTTGGGATACCCAGTTCGGTGACGAGGGGTAGCTCAGCCTTGCAAGATGAGATGGGAGCTAGTTGTTCTCTGGTATAGTGTGCGTGGCTCTTTTGCGGCTCAGGGGACTAAGGGAGAAGAAGAGTACCCATAACGTTGGCTGGGAGGTAATGGTGAAGTCACATCGATCGACAAACGGGAGCTAGATAGAGCGCGTGCGGAACAATGACTCAGAGCTGTCACCTTGGGCTATGGTACACATGCTTTTAATTTGAATTGTAGATTAATATTGTTCTTGCGCTTTGATTACTGTACTTCTATTTTGTAAAAAAAAAATGTGTTTTACTCAGCATTTTCAATCGAGGACTTAAAGTCATCATAGCTTTACGCTCGTTGCATTGACTTGATTTTCTTGGCAACTAATCCCTGATTGCTATGACTTTTCTGTTTTGTTTTATTGATTTTTATGAAGAGATTGTGCGTTATATTTCATCCTCATCCCTAGATCATCACTCCACACCTGAGCAGTCGGCTAGGATCTGAATCGATGGTCACCACTTCGGTGTTAATATACCTATAGATTCTAATGCCTACTTTTCTATGCATGGATGATGAGCAAAGGATAGTTTTGCCTAGCTGTCTACCCTTGTTGATTGTTCCTGGTTTAAAGATTGTCTTGCACCTTCTTGCATTTGAATACCTATGCGTGTTGTTCATCCTTTCTCTCTGCGATTTTCATGACAGTTCCCATCTCTTGAGTGGACAAAACTCAGCATTTGACCACTTGAATGAAAGTGTTTCTTTTAAATTATTGTGACTGTGATTAAATTCATTTATTTGACAGCTTCCCATTGTATGACAATGGTTTTCCTTACCTATTATTGATTGTGAAATGGGTATAGCCATTTACATTTGACCGCGATTTATATAGACATTCGAATTCACAACCACCCATTTTATATAATGACTGCGAATTTATTTAGCCACTTATAGGTTGACTATGTATGTATATAGCCAATTTGAACAAAATTATGTAAATGAAGGTCTGTGTAAATTATGTAAATTATTGAAATGAAGGTCTGTGTTTTAATGTCTGTGTTTTTAGTTTTTGCAAACCACACAGAGAATGATAGTGATATTCTTAGTTGATTCTGGTATCTCTTCGTTTCAATACACTAAACCAAAATTTTTTCCCTTTGCATTTTATTATGTTTGATGGAAATTATCCTCTGCGTTTCAATACATTCAACCATGATTTTTATTTCTTCATTTTATTATCTTTGATAGCGATTTTACCATGTGTTTTTAGTTGGAAAAACATAGCTCCCTCCACACCCATTCATTTTCCTGGTTGCGTTTTAGAATTCCCCAACCACACATGATCTTACCAACGATTTATCAGAGCTATTTTACATTGAGTTATCATTTGACTGCACTTACTCAGGCCCGCGTTTCGTATGATGGGAGATGTCTATGTGTTTAATTATATATCTACATTTCCATTAATTGTATCCCAACCCATTTTATTTAGCTATCCCGGTGAATATTTCAATGATATCCCAACGAAATTGTTGGGTTGAGTCGTAATTACTAATGGATAGCTATACGATAATTACTAATTGAATAGTTATATTGTATGACAATATTGTATAGCTATATTTTAATTACCGTAAATATTTTTACTAATCTATTTCACACACAACCTTACCATAACTTGCTATCTTTGTTATTATCATACTCTACATAGATTTCACACAACCTTATTATACTCTGCAACGATTTCACACTCAACCTTGTCATAACTCGCCCAACGATATCACCATTGCATTCCTTAGTTTTAGCGACAACGTTGGATGTATGATGGGTGCCAGAGATTGGTAATTTTAGAAACAACGATTACATGTAATAGTAACTGCGTTTTATGACAGTTTATTATGTTGATAATAATGTTATTCTCAACAATTTTAATGTTTATAATTATAATGGTTTAAAATAGGACAACGTTTTCCTTATTTCCACGTGGCAGGGATTTCACAATGGTTATAATTGTAATGGATTTATTACTATGACAACATTCCTATATTTGTGTTGTTATTATTCATATGACAATGAATTAATGTTTGGACTGCCACATCTTGGGCTGCATTTTTATATTGCTGATAGCTTTATAGTTGCCAACTTACACATATTGACTTCATTTTTTTACATTTGTTATCCTCAACAGTTGCCAGATAATTTATTTATGATTTAGTGGATATGTTTTGGTTAGCTAACACACACCTTAAAATACAACAAATGTATTATATTACTATCTTTAGTTCCATAGTTAGCAATTGTATTAGAATTGTTTTCAGTTTAAAAGGTCTTCATTATATAGAAAAGTTATATTACTTGTTACATAGATTATACTTGTTCCATCGATTATAAATTATAATTGTTTTTGATAAC
>SNQJ01S0028860.1:146713-158200 GCA_010110895.2 Picea sitchensis
TATAATTACAACTAATGGCTTAAAGCCGACATAAATAAAATAACATTACTAATCTAATATGCCCCAATTAAGGGGTAATAAATAACATTGCTAATCTAATATGCCCCAATTAAGGGGAAATGAGCCAATATTAGGGCTTAACATTAGACCTTGCATGATGCCATCTAGAAGGCCCTCATAGTAGAGGATGATCTTATTAGTGGGGGTCAGAGCAGTACGCCATTGAGACCAACAGGGTAAGTGTCATGTAGTGTGCAACAACATCAGACACTAGCTAGATATACACCAGGATATCATAGATTCTAAAGAGGATCCACTTTCACTACACCTCAGAGACCAACACCTTAACAACAGACTCCTTACAGGGGACCACAACATCAACAGTAACGTCGACCGCAGTAGAAACAATTTAGGCCTGTTGAAAAGAAAAGACTAGGATTCCATGTCGATGGACTGCCAGCTTCTACTTTGGGTGCCATTAGTAGTAGACCGAAGAAGGGGTGTTGGACATGTGGGGAGCCACACTACCAGCGCGACTGCCCAGTGGAGAGGACTAGAGTGTCTCGATCAACCAGACCCACTACCATGGAAGACCTGGGCAAGGCCCATCAGATTCATGCACTGGTGAATAACCACCAGGTAGAGAACCAGTCGAATGTGATCGAGATGTCAGGTACCGTCACTGACCAGACCCTTAGTATTTTAATAGATCCCGATGCTACTGAGAGTTTCATTTCAGGTGCTGCGCTAAAGAGGATTAAGGTAAAGGAAGTTGAACAGGACGAGTTTAGATTTGTAGGTATGGCTTCAAGATCCAAACAAAAGGCTGGAGGAAAGGTTACAGGATGTACCCTTAACCTGGGAGATTTTTTCACTAGGGCCAACCTATACTTCACGATCTTAGATCTTATGATGTCATGATTGGTATGGACTGGTTGGAATCACATGAGGTGATATTCGATTGTAAGATGAAACAATTGATCTTGGTCGATGATGAGGGACAGAGACGCGTGATTTTAGGTTGGAACTAGGGAGTTTCCATGAGTTTTATCTCTTCCTTCTAGCTATGGAACAACATGCACAAGGGATGTAAGCTTTATGTGATCGTTGCGTTAAACGAGAAGGGAGTAGAAGAATGTCTAGAATAACTTCCTATGGTGAGAGAGTTTGCAGATGTATTCCCGGAGAAGTTACCTAGGATGCCGCCGGAGAGGGAATTGGAATTTACCATAGACCTAAAACCGGGGACCGAACCAATAGCAAGAATGCCTTATTGTATGTCGACCCTGGAGTTACAAGAGTTGAGAATGCAATTGAAGGAGTTGCTGGACCTGGGACTGATACGTCCTAGTATGTCACCTTAGGGTGCGCCTGTTATTTTCATACGAAAGAAGGATGGGTCATGGAGAATCTGCATTGACTACCATCTATTGAACAAGGCAACGATCAAGAATCAGTATCCGTTGCCAAGGATTGATGATCTGTTTGATCAGATGAAGGGTTCAATGGTGTTTTCAAAGATCAAATTGAGATTAGTGTATCACCATTTACGGATCAAGGATGATGATGTCCCTAATACCGCCTTTAAGACAAGGTTTGGACATTACGAGTTTACTGTTTTATCATTTGGACTAACGAACACCCCAGGGGTATTTATGAGTTTGATGAATGAGGTGTTCCGCGAGTACTTTGACAAGTTCTTCCAAGTATTCATTGGCGATATTTTGATTTACTCTCAGACGATGGAGGAGCATGACGAGCAGTTGCGCTTGGTACTACAATGTCTGGGAGAGAACAAATTGTATGTGAAATTGTCTAAATCCTCATTTTACGAATCGAAGATTCACTACTTAGGGCATGTCATCTCTGAAGAAGGTATCATCATGGATACAACAAAGGTTGAGGTTATTATGGAATGGTCTGCATCGACGAATGTCTTGGAAGTGTGTAGCTTCATGAGTTTAGCAGGATACTATCAACGGTTCGTCGAGGGATTTTCGAAGATAGAAAATCTGATCACAGAATTGTAGAAGAAGAACAAGAAGTTTGTTTGGACCAAGAAATGCGTAGAGGCATTTAAGAGGTTCAAGGAGCTGTTGAAAACAACACCGATACGAAATGTCCATTACATGGATGCGAACTTCTTAGTATGCACTAATGCATCCAAGGAAGTCTTAGGCGGAGTCTTGATGCAAGACGGTCGAGTGATTGCTTAAATATCAAGGAAATTGAGAAGGCATGAGGAGAACTATGCGACACACAATTTGGAGCTATTAGCCATTGTTTATGCCTTGAGAATTTTGAGACACTACCCTGTTGGATGAAAATTTGAACTAAAAACGGACCATTGTGGACTACAACACATCTTTACGTAAGAGACATTGGTTGGAATTTCTTAGCGAGTACGATTTCAAGATTACTTACATAAAAGGAAAAATGAACTGAGTGGAGAATGCATTGAGTCAGAGACCATGCATATTTTTAGTGTTGCCGCTTCAGATGAATCTACGTGAAAAGTTTCTAGCTTTACAGTGTGACGATGACTGGTACAAAGAGGTCAAGGAATTTATCGGAAAAAACACAATGATGGTACCAATATTTGAAGGATTTACATTTGAAAACGATGGATTATTGAGGTTTAAAAATCAGATTTACGTACCACAAAATGACGAGTTGAGAATTTTGATCCTAAACAAGGCTCATAGAGTAGTGTACATGGCTCACCCAGGAGTCACGAAGATGATGGAAGACCTCAAACCCTTATTCTTCTGGAAAGGAATGAAGGTAGACATAGTCAAATATATGGCCAGATGTTTAGAATGTCAGCAGGTGAAGGTTGAACATAGACATCCAACAAGATTACTATAACTGCATGTTATTCCATAATCAAAATGGGAGGTCATTTTGATGGATTTCATTGTTGGTTTTCCACTGACGAAAAGGAGACACAACTTGATTTTTGTGGTAGTCGACACTTTGATTAAGAGTGCTCATTTTATCCCTGTGCGTACAACGTATCAGGCACCTGACATAGCTAGAGTTTTCATCAGTGAGATTGTGAGGCTGCATGACGTGCCTAAGAGGATTATATTCGATCGAGGATCAATGTTTACCAGACGATTTTGGACTAGCTTCCAAGAGGGATTGGGAACCCAACTTAACTTCATTACGACGTATCACCTGGAGAAAGACATGTAGACCGAGTGAAAAAATCAAATCTTCGAAGACATGTTGCACATGTACGTGATGGACCAACAAAAGTGTTGGGAATAATTCTTTCCATTAGTATAATTCACATATAACAACAGTTACCAAAGCACCTTTAAGATGGCGCCTTTCGAGTTTATTTACAAGAAACCGTGTCAGACTTCTTTGAGTTGGGATAGGATGGAGGATAGGGTCCTGGTGGGACCAGAAGTGATCCAAGAAATGGAAGATCAAATGCAAACAATAAGACAAAGGATCAAAGAAGCACAAGATCGAAAAAATAGTTATGCCATTGCACACCGTGTCGGTCGTAGTTATGAAGTTGGTGATCCACTCTTCTTGCGGGTGAAGCCACATAAGAGTTTGATCAAGTTTGGAAAGGGTGCTAAAATATCTCCTAGGTTCATGGGACCTTTCGAGGTTGTGGAGAGGAAGGGGACTGTGGCCTATCGACTAGCCTTGCTTGATTCTTTCAGGCGTATACATGATGTTTTTCACGTATCTGTTTTGAGACATTATATTAGTGATCCTACACATGTTATTGACATTATTTCCTTGAAGGTAACGGACAAGGGGGTGATCAAGGCTGAGCCGATCTACATCCTAGATCATCACATTCGACAGATATGGTGTCGAACAGTAGATCGGTTCAAGGTCCAGTGAGACAACTATAGTCTGCACTCGATGACCTGGGAGGACGCATATGATATGCACCAACAGTTTCCATTTTTGTTTGATAAAATGATGTATGATACTGTGATACACATTATTTCGACACTTATATACTGTGAAATTTCTGGATGAAGTTTATACTAAGAGGGGTTGTATGTAACATCCCACTCTTGCATGCATTGAGCGAACTTATTCTTTGAGGACACTTTCTTGCAAGTGATACAGATTATTATACTATTGGGCGTTTGATTATGATTATGAGGAATTATGGATATGATGACATGTTATTTTGTTGTGTTGACATAGATAGGTTCTATTGACGTGGTTCTCCTGAGTGTGCAAGACTTTGGACCTTGAAGATGCAGAGACATTGATGAAACCCCTTGGACTCCGGATTGAGTCAGGGAGTGGACTATTGTGGTTTGATTGTTGTAGATATGACATGTGTACATGTGATTAGATCTTATGATGATTGATTGTTTTGCTGACATGATTCATTGTTGATGCAGGCTGACGATATCTTGCCGACCAGACTCACATGTGGAGTAGACGGGTCACGCACGACAACCAGAGATGTTGAGGGAGAGGTGTGGACAACAACCCTGGCACAACCTACTAGCCATCCTGTCATGGCATGAACTGTAGGTTAATGATTACCTAGTTTGAGAAGATCCACAATGCCGTGAGGGCAGACTGTGACAGTCGCTAATGATGATTCTAAAGGGTGCACAATAAGGTAGGGGCCTTATTCCTTATAGGCCCTTAGTCTCCCACAATATCACCTAGCAGAGTATTGAATCCAGGGGTTTTTGATGTCTACCAAGTTAGTCAAGAGGTGAGTGGCACCCTTGGAGCACGTAGTGCGTCCTGAAGGGAACGTCGCACAAGGAAAATGGAAAGAGGCGAGTGGCACCCTTGGAGCACGTAGTGTGTCCTGAAGGGCACGCCACATTTTTAACTAGTAAGTGAATAAAACTAGACATCCTTAGAATGAATGATGTGTCAAGTAAGAAAAAAAAAAGAAACATTTTCCCTAATAAAATGTCGCCCAACCTAGGAAATTAAAATCTAGGTCTAAGTGATACTTGTGGTAAAAAAATAAAAAATAAAATTAAATAATAATAATCATAATTAAACATGTGACGAGGAGAGGGTAAGAAATTCAATTAATTTATTAAAATCAAATTACTTTGGGGGATTAAATTTAGAAAAAGGGGGGATGACTGTTTTTCTACATTGCTAATTAAACATTATTAATTAAAAAGATGAAGAGGTGGTTTTTATACACTTGCTAATTTGAGTTTTAGATAAAAGGGAAAAGAAGGAAACTTAAAAGAAATAGGAAACTAAGGGAAAAGGGGAAACATAAAGAAAAATGAAACATAATGTAAGAGCATAATGACTAACTTAGTAAGGAATCTTTCCTTTAAGAACTTTCTAAATATGAAATCAACCAGGAATTTAGTAAGGGCGTAAGTCATTTAATGGGGACACCAAGAAGCAATTTTAGGAATGCTTTTAGGTGGATGAGGGAAATAGGAGTAATTAAATAATTAATGAAATTACTTTTTGGTGCAACTAGGGGGATGGGTGACATGTGTACGAGGGAGTTTTTTCCTGAATTAATTTAATGAAAAATAAATTAAATGGGAATTTGGGAAAGAAATCACTTATAAACTCTATAAAAAGGATGGAGGAGGAGTATGGATATCTTCTTGATGCGTAACGTTACGCTGTTGAATTTTTTAACTTGACTGACTTATCTTGTGGGAGTTGGGATACCCAGCTCGGTGATGAGTGGTAGCTTGGCCTTGCGAGGCAATCTGGGAGCTAGTTGTTCTCTGGTATAGTGTGCATGGCTCCTTTTCAGCTCCGGGGGATAAGGGGGAAGAAGATTACCCCTAACATTGGCTAGGAGGTACTGGTGAAGTCACATTGATCGACATGCGGGAGATGAATAGAGCGCGCGCGGGACAACGACTCAGAGCTATCACCTTGGGCTACAATACACATGCTTTTAATTTGAATGGTAGATTAATATTATTCTTGCACTTTCATTACTGTACTTTTATTGTGTAAAAAAAATGTGTTTGAATCAGCTTTTTCAATCGAGGACTTAAAGTCATCATAGCTTTATGCTCGCCGTGTTGACTTGATTTCCTTGGCAACCGATCCCTTATTGCTATGACTTTTCTGTTTTGTTTTATTGATTATTATGAAGAGATTGTGCTTTATATTTTGTCCTCATCCCTAGATCATCAGTCCATGCCTGAGAAGTTGGCCAGGAGCTGAATCGATGATCGTCACTTCGGTGTTAATAGACCTATAGATTCTAATACCCTTCTTTTCCATGCTTGGATGATGAGCGAAGGATAGTTTTGCCCAGCTTTCTACCCTTGTTGATTGTTCTTGGTTGAAATATTGTCTTGAGCCTTCTTGCGTTTGAATACCTCTACGTATTGTTCATCCTTTCTCTCTGCGATTTTCATGACAGTTCCCAACTCTTGAGTGGAAAACTCTCAGCGTTTGACCACTTGAATGACAATGTTTCTTTTAAACTATTATGACTCTGATTACATTCATTTATTTGACAAATTCCCATTGTATGACAACATTTTTACTTACATATTATTGACTGTGAAATCGGTATAGCCATTTACATTTGACTATGAGTTATATAGCGATTCAAATTCACAACCACCCATTTTACATAATGACTGCAAATTTATTTAGCCACTTATAGGTTGACAGTGGATGCATAAAGCCAATTCGAATGTGAAATTATGTATTGACTGAGTTTTTATGGAGATGAAGGTATGCATTTTAATGTTTGCGTTTTTATTTTTTGCAAACCGCACAGAGAATGATAGTAATATTCTGAGTTGATTCTGGTATCTCTACGTTTCAATACACTAAACCACAATTTTTCCCTCTGCATTTTATTATGTTTGATGGAAAATATCCTCTGCGTTTCAATACATTCAACCACAAATTTTCTTTCCACGTTTTATTATCTTTGATGGAGAGTTTACCATGCATTTTTAATTGGCCAAACACAACTCCCTCCACACCCATTCATTTGCCTGGTAGCGTTTTAGAATTCCCCAACCACACACGATCTAGCATTTATTTTATTAAATTGTTATACAACCATATTGTTATCAGATATCGATAGATATTATTGTTAGACATAAATCTTAGTTAGCGATTTTATACCCTTAGTACATAGATTGTTTGGAAAACGAATATTATCGACATCGATAAGGATGATAGGGTTGGAGGATTTAACTTAGGATTTCTAGGAGTCATATTTTAGGGAATGATGATTGGAGTGAGACCTTGTTAATAAGATATTATTTAATTAATAATTGACTTGAGAAGCGAGAGAGATGATTTTATTGCTTCATGTTATTGTAGAATGGATTCTTAGGGATATTCAGAAGATGGCGTTTCACGTCTTTTAATTGATGTATTTTTGCATTAGACCTTGTGCACCGGGAATTTATCATGTGGTATGATTGTTATAATCATCAGTTTCCCTTGTGTCTTGTTGACTTGTCATTTGGGTGCTTGGGTTTGTTTTTCGTGTTGTGGTTGACAATTATTTCTCTCTTCTAGCGCGTTTAATCTTCTTGGGTTGGGTCTAGATATGTCGGGTCGCTCATGGGTTACTGTTACGCCTATTTTCGTGTGACAACATGATTCCTGATGAGGGGATCATTGCATGCCTTAATGAATAGAGGTGAACGATAACTTGGCCGGAGTATGTGCTACCCGTTGTGGGAATTTGCTCGTTGTAGTTTGTTGTTGGCGCTTGGGATGTAACACCTTCATGCATTGGGCTTGTGCGCCATAGAGGTTCTAGTTACTAGTCGTCGAGGCCATTGTTTTGGGATTATGGATGTTTTCCTTAGCTTGTAAGCGTTGTCATGTTGTGTGCTCGATGGGTAGTCATTTTTCTTTTTGATTTACGCATGTTTCGCCCAGTTGATCATTGTGCTAGTGCGTTGAGTCATTGTTGTCTGTTGCTTGATCTGCATGCGTGTGTTCGTCGTCAAGTTGTGTGGTTAAAATGTTTTCATCGTTTCCTGCTTGCCTAAAAACAAACAAAAAAAAACTTTTGCACTTTTTGCTTCAATTGCAGTCGTAACCATTGGGGTCGTTACATATGGTATCAGAGCGGGTTCAACCCACGACTTGGGATCACTACAACTTTCATTGATGTGATATTGATTATAATGTTTCTAATTAAGTTGACTTGTATTCATGTAGGTAATCATCATTAGAGGACACCGCAGAGGCATATGACGGGGTGCTAGGGGAGGAGACACGATGCCCCCAGTAGCATCCATGCCTAAAGGGTCTAACCCTCAGGTAGACGAATAGGTGGTCAGGTAGGAGAAGATAGTGGTGGGTGATGTGGTTTGGCTGATGAGGTCCTTTCAGCGGATGTTTGAGGCATTGATCAACCATTTGGACAGAGACGAGGCTAGGGTGTTGACACACCTTGAGGGTCCATCACTCGCTCCGATCAGTACTAGAAGCATTCACCATGAACTTGAGAAGGTCAAATTTCTAGAGTTCTTTGGTTCCCTGGACGGCGTAGCCGCCGAGGCATGGTTGGAGAATATGGCGATGTGATTTTCACTTCGTGACTATACCTCCAACATGAAGGTTTGCATGGAAGTGTTTCAACTGAAAGGGAGCGCTCTTCTATGTTGGAAGACGCTTCTTCCGCAACTGAACATGGCCGTCAAAGATGTGTCATGGGAACCATTCGAGGAATGGTTCTGAGAGAGGTACCTATCATAGGAATTCATTGAGCTTCATCTCAATGAGTTCAATGCCTTGAGACAGGGTGGCCATACAGTGCCCATGTACAAGGCCTATTTTATGGAGTTGCTTTAGTATGCTCCACATCTTAATACCGAGAAAATTAAGGTCAATAGGTTCTTGTTCAGCCTTAATGTCAGCATATGTGCAAAGGTTAGGATTCTGATGCCTCAGACCTTGCATGATTCTGTCTAGAAGGCCCTCATAGCAGAGGAGGATGTTATTAGCGGGGGTCAGAGAAGGACTCTAGTGAGACCAACAGGGCAAGTGTCATCTAGTGCGCAACAACATCAGACACTAGCTAGACATACTCTAGGATATCATAGCTTCCAGAGAGGATCCACTTTCACTACACCTCAGAGACCAATGCCTCAACAACGGACTCCTTAGAGGGGACCACAACATCAAAATTAACGTCGATCGCAGTAGCAACAGTTTAGGCCTATTGAGAAGAATAGACCAGGATTCCAGGCCAGCGGACTGTCAGCTTCTACTTTGGGTGCCATGAGTACTGGACCGAAGAAGTGGTGTTGGACATGTGGGGAGCCACACTACCAGTACGATTGCCCAGTGGAGAGGACTAGAGCATCTGGATCAGCCAGACCCACTACTGTGGAAGACCTGGGCAAGGTCCATTGGATTCATGTAGTGGTGAATAACCACCAGGTAGAGATCCAATTGACTGTTCTTGAGACGTCAGGTACTGTCGCTGACCAGACCCTTAGTATTTTAATAGATCCCGATGCTACCGAGAGTTTCATTTTAGGTGCTGTGATAAAGAGGATTAAGGCAAAGGAAGTCAAACAGGACGAGTTTAGATTTGTAGAGATGGATTCAAGATCCAAACAAAAGGCTGGAGGGAAGGTTATAGGCTGTACCTTTAACCTGGGAGAGTTTTTCACCAGGGCCAACCTGTACTTCACGATATTAGATCTTATGATGTCATGATCGGTATGGACTGGTTGGAATCACATGCGGCGATACTCAATTGTAAGATGAAACAATTGATCTTGGTCGATGATGAGGGACAAAGACATATTATTTTAGGTCAGAACCAAGGAGTTTCCATGATTTTTATCTCTTCCTTGTAGCTATGAAAGAACATGCACAAGGGATGTAAGATTTATGTGATCGTTGCATTAAATGAGAAGGGAGTAGCGAAATTTCTAGAATAACTTCCTATGGTGAGAGAGTTTGCAGACGTCTTCCCGGAGAAGTTACCTAGGATGCCGTTGGAGAGGGAATTTGAATTTACCATAGACCTAAAACCGGGGACCGAACCAATAGCAAGAATTCCTTATCGTATGTCGACCCTGGAGTTACAAGAGTTGAGAATGCAACTGAAGGAGTTGCTAGACCTGGGATTGATACGTCCTAGTATGTTACCTTAGGGTGCGCCTATTATTTTCATATGAAATAAGGATGGGTTGTGGAGAATATTCATTGACTACCGTCTATTGAACAAGGCAACGATCAAGAATCAATATCCATTGCCAAGGATTGATGATTTGTTTGATCAGATGAAGGGCACGACAATGTTTTCAAATATTGAATTGATATCAATGTATCACCATTTATGGATCAAGGATGATGCCATCCCTAAGACCGCCTTTAAGATAAGGTTTGGACATTATGAGTTTACTGTTTTATCGTTTGGACCTACGAACGCCCCAGGGGTATTTATGAGTTGGATGAATGGGGTGTTCCGCAAGTACTTGGACAAGTTCGTCTAAGTATTCATTGACGATATTTTGATTTACTCTCGGACGATGGAGGAGCATGACGAGAAGTTGTGCTTGGTACTAAAATGTCTGCGAGAGAACAAATTGTATTGGAAATTGTCTAAATTCTCTTTTTACCAATCGAAGATTCACTACTTAGGGCATGTCATCTCCGACGAAGGTATCGTCATGGATCCAACAAAGGTTGAGGATATTATGGAATGGCCTGCGTCGACGAATGTCTCAGAAGTGCGTACCTTCATGAGTTTAGAAGGATACTATCGACAGTTCGTCGAGGGATTTTCAAAGATAGAAAATCCTATCACAGAGTTGTAGAAGAAGAACAAGAAGTTTGTTTGGACTAAGAAATGCGTAGAGACATTTCAGAGGCTCAAGGAGATGTTGAAAACAACAACGATACTAAAGGTCCCTTACATGGACGTGAAATTCTTGGTATGTACTGATGCATCCAAGGAAGGCTTAGGCATAGTCTTGATGTAAGATAGTCGAGTGATCGCTTACATATCAAGGAAATTGAGAAGGCATGAGGAGAACTACGTGACTCATGATTTGGAGCCATTAGCCATTATTTATGCCTTGAGAGTTTGGAGACACTACCTTATTGGATGAAAATTTGAACTAAAAATGGACCATTGTGGACTACAACACATCTTTACATAAGAGACCTGAACGCGCGACAACGACGTTGGTTGGAATTTCTTAGCGAGTATGATTTCGAGATTACTTACATAAAAGGAACAATGAATTGAGTGGAGAATGCATTGAGTTGGAGACCACTGATCTGGATTATTTTTGGCACGAAATGAGAGCGGAGATATAATAAAGAAATGCACAGAGATATCACAGATATTCAATAATATAACAGAAATGTACTAGATATGCAACCATAAACACAAATATACAGTAATACACGATTTCTATTAATGAAAGAAATGTACAGAGACTGTAAAATACAGAGTGAAAGACTCGCTAGAATGGTGGCAGCTTATCTCTGAGAAGAGATGTGACAGCTACTCGCATTCGCAAGAAGATG
>SNQJ01S0028860.1:158250-175355 GCA_010110895.2 Picea sitchensis
AAAAGTCCTAGACATCCAAAAACCTAACCCTAGGAGATGAAGCGCCAAAAGTCATGTGGGCCCTGTTTGGGTAAGTTGGTGCATCAACTTCCCGGGGTCATAACTTTTGCATACGATCTCCGTTTTAGGTGTGTGATAGCTCGTTGGAAAGGTATCATCGAGTAGATTCATTTTGGGAGCTCAATCATGCCTTAAACTATCATTGAGAACCTTGATCTCGAAAAAACTTCATTTAGGCCCTCAAAATGGCCCCGGAAGTGAAAACCTGCTAAAAATAGTAAATTGCCAAAATGGCCAGAAAATTGTTTTGAGACATTTGGAAAATGTGGGTGGCCCCCGATATCCACCTGGATCAACCACACATATTTTCGGTGTTTCCACTTCAGATGAATCTACATGAAAATTTTCTAACTTTACAGTGTGATGATGACTGGTACAAAGAGGTCAAGGACTTTATTGAAAAAAACACAATGATGGTACCAATATTTGAAGGATTTACGTTTGACAATGATGGATTATTGAGGTTTAAAAATTGGATTTACGTACCACCGAATGATGAGTTGATGATTTTGATCCTAAACAAGGCTCACAGAGCAATGTACATGGCTCACCTGGGAGTCACGAAGATGATGGAAGACCTCAAACCCTTATTCTTCTGGAAAGGAATGAAGGTAGACATAGTCAAATATGTGGCTAGATGTCTAGAATGTTAGTAGGTGAAGGCTGAACATAGACATCCAACAAGATTACTATAGCCACATGTTATTCCAGAATCAAAATGGGAGGTCATTTCGATGGATTTCATTGTTGGTTTTCCACTGACGGAAAGGAGACACGACTCGATTTTTGTGGTAGTCGACCCTCTGATGAAGAGTTCTCATTTTATCCATGTGTGTATGAATTATCAAGAACTTGAGATAGCTATATTTTTCATTAGTGAGATTGTGAGGCTGCATGGCATGCCTAAGAGGATTATATCTGATCGATGATCAATGTTTACCGGGCAATTTTGGACTAGCTTCCAAGAGGCATTGGGAACCCAACTTAACTTCATTACAACATATCACCTGGAGAAAGACGTGCAGTCCGAGTGAACAAACCAAATCTTCGAAGACATGTTGCACATGTACGTGATGGACCAACAAAAGTGTTGGGAAGAATTCTTGCCACTAGTAGAATTCACATATAACAACAGTTACCAAAGCACCATTAAGATGGCGCCTTTCGAGTTTATTTATGAGCGACCATGTCAGACACCTTTGACTTGGGATAGGCTTGAGGATAGGGTCCTGGTGGGACCAAAAGTGATCCAATAAATGGAAGATCAAATGCAAACAATAAGACAAAGGATCAAAGAAGCACAAGATCAGAAAAATAGTTATGCCGATGCGCACCGTGTCAGCCGTAGTTACGAAGTTGGTGATCGACTCTTCTTGTCGGTGAAACCGCATAAGAGTTCAATCAAGTTTGGAAAGGGTGCTAAAATATCTCCTAGGTTCATGGGACCTTTCGAGGTTGTGGAGAGGAAGGGTCCTGTGGCCTATTGAATAGCCTCACTTGATTCTTTGAGGCATATGCACGTTGTTTTTCACGTATCTGTTTTGAGACATTATATTAGTGATCCTACACATGTTATTGACATTATTTCCTTGAAGGTAACAGAGGAGGGTGCGATCAAGGCTGAGCTGATCTGCATCCTGGATCATCACATTCGACAACTACGACATCGAACAGTAGACCAGGTCAAGGTCCACTGAGACAACTATATTCCACACTCGATGACCTGGGAGGACGCATATGATATGCGCCAACAGTTTCCATTTTTGTTTGATAGATAGACGTATGCTACTATGATACACATTATTTCGACACTTATATACTGTGAAACTTCAGGACAAAGTTTATACCAAGAGGGGTTGTACATAACATCCTACTCTTGGGTGCACCGAGTGAGCTTATTCTTTGAGGACACTTGCTTACAAGTGATCCAGATTATTATACTGTTGGGTGTTTGATTATGATTATGATGCATTATGGATATGATGATATGTTATTTTGTTGTGTTGACATAGATAGGTTCTATTGACGTGGTTCTCCTGAGTGTGCAAGACTTTGGACCTTGAGGATGCAGAGACATTGATGAAACCCCTTGGACTCCTGATTGAGTCAGGGAGTGGACTATTGGGGTTTGATTGTTGTAGATATGACATGTGTACATCTGATTAGATCTTATGATGATTGATTATTTTGCTGACATGATTTGTTGATGATGCAGGCTGACGATAGATTGCCGACCAGACTCACATGTGGAGTAGTGGGGTCATGCACGACAACCAGAGACATTGAGGGAGAGGTGTGGACAACAACCCTAACACAACCTACTAGCACTCCTTCCATGGCTCAAACTATAGGTTAACAATTACCTAGTTTGAGAAGATCCACAATGCCATGAGGGTAGACTGCGACAATCGCTCATGATGATTCTAAAGGGCACGCAATAAGGCAGGGGCCCTATTCCTTATAGGCCCTTAGTCTCCCACAATATCACCTGGTGGAGTATTGAATCCAGGGGTTTTTGATGTCTACCAAGTTAGTCAAGAGGCGAGTAGCACCCTTGGAGCACGTAGTGCGTCCTGAAGGGCATGTCTTGCAAGGAAAAAGGAAAGTGGTGAGTGGTACCCTTGGAGCACGTAGTGCGTCCTGAAGGGAATGTTAAGTGAATAAACCTAGATGGACTTATAACAAATGATGTGTCAAGTAAGAAAAAAAAAAAGAAACATTTTCCCTAATAAAATGTCGCCCAACCTAGGAAATTAAAATCTAGGTCTAAGTGATACTTGTGGTAAAAAAGTAAAAAATAAAATAAAATAATTATAATTATAATTAAACATGTGACGAGGAGGGGGTAAGAAATTCAATTAATTTATTAAAATCAAATTACTTTGGGGGATTAAATTTAAAAAATGGGGGGATGATTGTTTTTCTACATTGCTAATTAAACTTTATTAATTAAAAAGATGAAGAGGTGTTTTTTATCCACTTGCTAATTTGAGTTTTAGATAAAGGGGAAAAGAGGGAAACTTAAAAGAAATAGGAAACTAAGGGAAAAGGGGAAACATAAAGAAAAATGAAACGTAAGGTAAAAGAAGAATGACTAACTTAGTAAGGAATCTTTCCTTTAATAACTTTCTAAATATGAACTCAACTAGGAATTTAGTAAGGGCGTAAGTCATTTAATGGGGACACCAAGGAGCGATTTTAGGAATGCTTTTAGGTGGGTGAGGGAAATAGGAGTAATTAAATAATTAATTAAATTAATTTTTGGTGCAACTAGGGGGATGGGTGACATTTGTACGGGGGAGGTTTTTCCTGAATTAATTTAAAGAAAAATAAATTAAATGGGAATTTGGGAAAGAAATCACTTATAAACTCTATAAAAAAGATGGAGGAGGAGGAGTATGGATATCTTCTTGATGCGTAACATTACACTGTTGAATTTTTTACTTGACTGACTTATCTTGTGGGAGTTGGGATACCTAGCTCAGTGACGAGTGGTAGCTCGGCCTTGCGAGGTGAGCTGGGAGCTAGTTGTTCTCTGGTATAGTGTGTGTGGCTCCTTTGAGTCTCGGGGGGATAAGGGGGAAGAAGATTACCCCTAGAGTTGGCTGGGAGGTACTGGTGAAGTCACATCGGTTGACAAGTGGGAGCTGGATGGAGCACGTGTGGGACAAAGAATCAGAGCTATCACCTTGGGCTATAGTACACATGCTTTTAATTTGAATGGTAGATTAATATTATTCTTGCACTTTCATTACTGTACTTTTATTGTGTAAAAAAAAAATGTGTTTGACTCAGCGTTTTCATTCGAGGACTTAAAGTCATCATAGCTTTACACTCGTTGCATTGACTTGATTTCCTTGGCAACCGATCCCTTATTGCTATGACTTTTCTGTTTTGTTTGATTGATTATTATGAAGAGATTGTGCTTTATATTTTGTCCTCATCCCTAGATCATCAGTTCACCCCTGAGCAGTTGGCCAGGAGCCGAATTGACAGTCGTCATTTTGGTGTTAATAGACCTATAGATTCTAATGCCCTGCTTTTCTGTTCTTGGATGATGAGCGAAGGATAGTTTTGCCTAGCTATCTACCCCTGTTGATTGTTCCTAGTTAAAAGATTGTCTTGAGCCTTCTTGCATTTGAATACCTCTGTGTATTGTTCATCCTTTCTCTCTGAGATTTTCATGACAGTTCCCATCTCTTCAGTGGAAAACTCTCAGCATTTGACCACTTGAATGACAATGTTTCTTTTAAACTATTGTGACTGTGATTAAATTCATTTATTTGACAACTTCCCATTGTATGACAACATTTTCACTTACATATTATTGACTGTGAAATCAATATAGCCATTTACATTTGACTGCGAGTTATATAGCGATTCGAATTCACAGCCACCCATTTTACATAATGACTGCGAATTTATTTAGCCATTTATAGGTTGACAGTGGATGCATAAAGCCAATTCAAATGTGAAATTATGTATTGACTATGTTTTTATGGAGATGAAGGTCTGGGTTTTTAGTTTTTGCAAACCGTGCAGAGAATGATAGTGATATTCTGAATTGATTTTGGTATCTCGACGTTTCAATACACTAAACCACAATTTTTTCCCTCTGCGTTTTATTATGTTTGATGGAAAATATCCTCTACGTTTCAATACATTCAACCACTATTTTTCTTTTTGCGTTTTATTATCTTTGATGGCAATTTTACCATGCGTTTTTAATTGGCCAAACGCAGTTCCCTCCACACCCATTCATTTTCCTGGCAACATTTTAGACTTCCCCAACCACACATGATCTTGCGAGCGATTTATCAGAGCTATTTTACATTGAGTTATCATTTGACTACACTTACACAGGCCCGCGTTCCGTATGGCAGGAGATGTCTGTGTGTTTAATTATATATCTACATTTCCATTAATTGTATCCCAACCCATTTTATTTGTCTATCCCAGTGAATATTTCAATGATATCCCAACAAAACCATTGGGATGAGTCGTAATTACTAATTGAATAGATATATTTTATAGCAATATTGTATAGCTATATTGTAATTACCGTAAATATATTTACTAATCTATTTCACACACAACCTTACCAACTCGCTATGTTTTTTATTATTATACTCTGCACATATTTCACACAACCTTATTATACTCTGCAACTATTTCACACTCAACTTTGTCATAACTCGCCCAACGATATCACCATTTCCTTCCTTAGTTTTAGTGACAACATTGGATGTATGATGGGTGCCAGAGATTGGTAATTTTAGAAACAATGATTACATTTAATAGTAACTACGTTTTATGTCAGTCTATTATGTTGACAGTAATGTTTTTCTCAACAATTTTAATGGTTATAATTATAATGGTTTTAAACAAGACAACATTTTCCTTCCATGTGGCAACGATTTCACAATGGTTATAATTGTAATGGATCTATTAGTATGACAATGTTCCTATATTTATGTTGTTATTATTCATATGACAACGAATTAATGTTTGGAATGCCACATCTTGGGCTGCATTTTTATATTGCTGACAACTTTACAGTTGACAACTTACACATATTGACTTTGTTTTTTTACATTTGTTATCCTCAATAGTTGCCAGTGAATTTATTTATGATTTAGTGGATATTTTTTGGTTAGCTAACATACACCTTAAAAGACAACGATTGTATTATATTACTATCTTTAGTTCCATAGTTAGCAATTGTATTAGATTTGTTTTCATTTTAAAAGGTATTCATTATATAGCAAAGTTATTTTACTTGTTACATAGATTATACTTGTTCCATAGATTATAAATTATAATTGTTTTTGATAATGATTTAACATTTATTTTATTAAATTTTTATACAACCATATCATTATAAGATATCGATAGATATCATTGTTAGATGTAAATCTTAGTTAGCGATTTTATACCCTAAGTACATACATTGATTGGACAAAGAATATTATTGACAACGATAAGGATGATAGTGTTGGGGGATTTAACCTAGGCTTCCTAGGAGTCATATGTTAGGGAATGACAATTGCAATGAGACCTTGTTAATAAGATATTATTTAATTAATAATTGACTTGAGAAGTGAGAGAGAGGATTTTATTGCTTCATGTTATTGTAGAATGGATTCTTGGGGATAGTCATAAGATGGTTTTTCGCATCTTTTAATTGATGTGTTTTTTCATTAGACCTTGTGCGCTAGGAATTTAGTGTGTGGTATGATTTTTATAGTCGTCATTTTCCCTTGTGTCTTGTTGACTTGTCATTTGGGTTCTTGGGTTTGTTTTTCATCCTGTGGTTGACAGTTATTTCGATCTTCTAGCGCATTTAATCTTCTTGGGTTGGGTCTAGATATGTCGGGTCGCTTCTGGGTTAATGTTACACCTATCTCCGTGTGATGACATGATTCCTGATGAGGGGATCATTGCACGTCTTAATGAATAGAGGTGAATGATAACTTGGCCAGAGTCTGTGCTACCCGTTGTGGGAATTTTCTCATTATAGTTTGTTGTTGGCACTTGGGATGTAACGCCTTCATGTGTTGGGCTTGCGTGCCATAGAGGTTCTAGTTACTAGTCGTTGAGGCCATTGTGTCAGGATTGTGGATGTTGTCCTTAGCTTGTAAGCATTGTCGTGTTGTGTGTTCGGCGGGTAGTTGTTTCTATTTTTGATTTACGCATGTTTTTCCCAGTTGATCATTGTGTTAGTGCATTGAGACGTTGTTATCTGTTTCCCGATCTGAGTTCATGTGTTCGTCTTCAGGTTGTGTGGTTCAACTATTTTCATCATTTCCTTCTTGACTAAAAACAACAACAAAAAAAACTTTTTCACTTTTTTCTTCGCTTGCAGTCATAACCATTGGGGTTGTTACATATGGTATCATAGCAGGTTCAACCCGCGACTTGGAATCACTAAGACTTTCGTTGATGTGATATTGATTATAATGTCACTAATTAAGTTGACTTGTATTCATGCAAGTAATCATGGTTAGAGGATGCCACAGAGGCAGATGATGGGGTGCTAGGGGAGGAGGCGCGATGCCCCCAGTAGCATCCACGCCTGAGGGGTCTAACCCTTAGGGAGATGAACATGTGGTTAGGTAGGAGCAAATAATGGTGGGTGATGTGGTTGGGATGATGAGGTCCTTTCAGCAGATGTCTGAGGCATTGATTAGCCGTTTGGATAGAGATGAAGCTAGGGCATCGACACCCCCTAAGGGTCCACCGTGTGCTCCGGTCAGTACTGGAAGCATTCACCGGGAACTCAAGAAGGTCAAATTTCCCAAGTTCTTTGGTGACCCGGATGGCACAGCCGTCGAGGCATGGTTGGTGAATATGGTGATGTTCTTTGCACTTCACGAGTATACCTCCAACATGAAGGTCCACATGGGGGTATTTCAACTGAAAGGGAGCACTCTTCTATGGTGGAAGATGCTCCTGTCGCAAATGAACATGGTCGTCAAAGACGTGTCATGGGAACTATTCGAGGAACAGTTCCAAGAGAGGTACCTATGAGAGGAATTCATTGAGTGTCAATTGAAAAATTTCAACGCCTTGAGATAGGGCGAACGTACGGTGCCAAAGTACAAGGCCCATTTTATGGAGTTTCTTCGGTATGCTCTGCATCTTAATACCAAGAAACTTACAGTCAATAGGTTCTTGTTCGACCTTAATGTCATCATACGTGCAAAGGTTAGGATTCTGATGCCTCATACCTTGCATGATGTCCTCTAGAAGGCCCTCATAGTAAAGGAGGACCTTATCAGTAGGGGTCAGAGTAGAACTCCAGCGAGACTAGCAGGGTAGGTGTCATCTAGTGCGCAGTAGCATCAGACAACAACCATACATACGCCAGGATATCGTGGCTTCCAGAGAGGATCCACTTTCACTAGACCTCAGATACCAACGTCTGAGAAGCAGAATCCTTAGCGGAGACCACAACATTAGCAACAATGTCGATCGCAACAACAATAGTTTATGCTTGTTCAGCAGAACTAACCAGGATTCCAGGCCGGTGGACAGTCAACTTCTACTTCAGGTACTAAGAGTACTGAACCAAAGAAGGGGTGTTGGACATGTGGGGAGACACACTACTAGTGCGACTGCCCAGTAGAGAGGACTAGAGCATCTGGATCAGCCAAACCTACTACCCTAGGAGACTTGGGCAAGGCCCATCAGATTCATGCAACAATGAATAATCACTAGATAGAGCACCAGTCGACTGTTCTCGAGATGTCAGCTACAATCGCTAACCAGACCTTTAGTATTTTGATAGATCCCGGTGCTACCGAGAGTTTCAATTCAAGTTCTGCACTAAAGAGGATTAAGGTAAAGGCAGTCGAACATGATGAGTTTAGATTTGTAGAGATGGATTCGGGAGCCAAAACGAAGTTTAGAGGAAAGGTTACGGGCTGTACCCTGAACCTGGGAGAGTTTGTCACTAAGGAAAAACTATACGAAACGATCTTAAGATCTTATGACGTCGCGATCAATATGGATTGGTTGGAATCACATGAGGCGATACTCAAATGTAATACGAAATGGTTGAGCTTGGTCGATGATGAGGGATAAAGACGCGTGATTGTAGGTCGGAACCAGGGAGTTTCCCTGAGGTTTATCTCTTCCTTGCAACTATGGAAAAGAATGCCTAAGGGGTTTAAGATTTATGCAATCCTTGCGTTAAATGAAAAGGGAGTAGGGGAAGGTCTAGAAAACCTTTCTGTGGTGAGAGAGTTTGTGGATGTCTTCCCGAAGGAGTTACTCGCGATGCCATTGGAGAGGGAATTGGAATTTACCATAGACCTAAAACCGAGGACCGAACCAATAGTGAGAACACCTTATCGTGTGTCGACCCCAGAGTTACAGGAGTTGAGAATGTAACTGAAGGAGTTGTTGGACCTGGGACTAATACGTCCTAGTGTGTCACCTTGGGGTGCGCCTATTATTTTCATATGAAAGAAGGATGGGTCATGGAGAATCTGCATTGACTACCGTCAATTGAAAAAGGCAACGATCAAGAATAAATATCTGTTGCCAATGATTGATGATCTATTTGATCAAATGAAGGGTGCGAAAATGTTTTCAAAGATCAACTTGAGATCAAGGTATCACTAGTTATATATCAAGGAGGATTACATCCCTAATACCGCCTTTAAGATGAGGTTTGGAAATTATGAGTTTACTGTTTTACCATTTGTACTGATGAATTCCCCAGGGATATTTATGAGTTTGATGAAGAGGGTGTTCTGTGAGTACTTGGACAAGTTCATCCAAGTATTCATTGATGATATTGTGATTTACTCTCAGATGATGGAGGAGCATGATGAGCTCTTGCGCTTGGTACTACAATGTCTGCGAGAGAACAAATTGTATGGGAAATTGTCTAAATGCTCGTTTTACCAATCAAACATTCACTACTTAGGGCATGTCATCTACGTCGAAGGTATCACGATGGATCTAGCCTAGGTTGAGGCTCTTATGGAATGGCCTGCACCGATGAATGTACCAAAAGTGTGTAGCTTCATGGGTTTAGCAGGATACTATCGACGGTTCGTCGAGGGATTTTCGAAGATAGCAAACAGAAGAAGAACAAGAATTTTTTTTGGACCGAGAAATGCGCGGAGACATTTTAGAGGCTTAAGGATATGTTGACAATATCATCGATACTAAAGGTCCCTGACATTGACGTGGACTTCTTGGTATGCACTAACACATACAAGGAAGGCTTAGGTGAAGTCTTGATGCAAGATGGTTGAGTGATCGCTTACATATCGAGGAAATTGAGAAGGCATGAGGAGAATTATGTGACGCATGATTTGGAGATGTTAGGCATTGTTTATGCCTTGAGAGTTTGGTGACACTACCTTATTGGATGAAAATTTGAACTAAAAACATACCACTGTGGACTACAACACATCTTTATGCAAAGCACCCTGAACGCGCGACAACGACGTTGGTCGGAATTGCTTAGTGAGTATGATTTCGAGATTACTTACATAAAAGAAATAGTGAACTAAGTGGCGGATGCATTGAGTCAGAGACCACACATATTTTCGGTGTTGTCGCTTTAGATGAATCTACGTGAAAATATTCTAACTTTACAGCACAACGATGACTGGTACAAAGAGGTCAAGGACTTTATCGGACAAAAAACAATGATGGTACCAATATTTGAAGGATTTACGTTTGACGACGATGGATTATTGAGGTTTAAAAATCAGATTTATGTACCACCGAATGACAAGTTGAGGAGTTTGATCCTAAACAAGGTTCACAGAGCAGTGTATATGGATTACCCAGGAGTCACGAAGATGAGGGAAAACCTTAAACCCTTATTCTTCTGGAAAGGAATGAAGGAAGACATAGTCAACTACGTGGCTAGATGTATATAATGTTAGTAGGTGAAGGCTGAACATAGACATCCAACATGATTACTACAGCCGCACATTATTCCAGAATTGAAATGGGAGGTCATTTCGATGGATTTCATTGTTGGTTTTCCACTGACGGCAAGGAGACAGGACTCAATTTTTGTGGTAGTCAACACTCTGACAAAGAGTGCTCATTTTATCCCTGTGCATATGACGTATCAGGCACCTGACATAGCTAGAGTTTTCGTCAGTGAGATTGTGAGGCTGTATGACATTCCTAAGAGGATTATATCCGATCAAGGATTAGTGTTTACCGGACGATTTTGGACAGGCTTCCAAGAGGCATTGGGAACCCAACTTAACTTTAGTACGACGTATCATCCGGAGACAGACGGGAAGACTGAGAGAACAAACCAAATCTTAGAAGACATGTTGCGCATGTACGTGATGGACCAACAAAATCATTGGGAATAATTCTTTCCACTGGTAGAATTCACATATAACAAAAGTTACCAAAACACCATTAAGATGGCACCTTTCAAGTTTATTTACGGGTGATCATGTCAGACACCTTTGAGTTGGGATTGGCTTGAGGATAGGTTCCTGGTGGGACCAGAAGCGATCCAAGAAATGGAATATCAAATGAAAACAATAAGACAAAGGATCAAAGAAGCGTAGGATAGACAAAAGAGTTATGCCAATGTGCACCGTGTCGACTGTAGTTACGAAGTTGGTGACCGAGTCTTTTTACGGGTGAAACCGCATAAGAGTTCGATCAAGTTTGGAAAGGGTGATAAACTCTCTCCTAGGTTTGTGGGACCTTTCGAGACTATGGAGAGGAAGGGGCCCATGGCCTATCGACTAGCCTTGCCTGATTCTTTGAGGCGTATGCACGATGTTTTTCACGTATCTATTTTGAGACATTATATTAGTGATCCTACGCATGTTATTGACATGAGTTCCTTGCATGTATCAGATGAGGGGGAACTCACGGTTGAGTCGATCTGCATCCTAGATCATCGCATTCAAAAGCTATGGCGTCAAACAATAGATCAGGTCAAGGTTCAGTGGGATAACTATAGTTCGCACTCGACAACCTGGGAGGACGCATATGATATGTGACAACAATTTCCATTTTTGTTTGATAGATAGACTTAAGATACTATGATACACATTATTTCAGCACTTATATACTGTGAAAGTTCAGGATGAAGTTTAGACCAAGAGGGGGTGTATGTAACATCCTTCTCTTGTGCGCACTAAGTGAACTTATTCTTTGAGGACACTTGCTTGCAAGTGATCCAGATTATTATACTATTGGGCATTTGATTATGATTATGAGGCATTATGGATATGATGACATGTTATTTTGTTGTGTTGGCATAGACAAGTGCTATTGACTTGGTTAACCTGAGTGTGCAGGACTTTGGACTTCGAGGATGTAGAGACATCGATGAAACCCCTTTGACTCCAGATTGAGTCAGGGAGTGTACTATTGGGGTTTGATTGTTGTAGATATGACATGTGTACATCTGATTAGATGTTATGATGATTGATTATTTTGCTGACATGATTCGTTGATGATGCAGGATGACGATATCTTGCCGACTAGAATCACATGTGGAGTAGAGGGATCACACACGAAAACTAGAGACGTTGAGGGAGAGGTGTGGACAATAGCCCTGCCACAGCCTACTAGAACTCCTTCCATGGCTCAAACTATAGGTTAACGATTACCTATTTCAAGAAGATCCATGATGACGTGAGGGAAGACTGCGATAGTCGCTCACGATGATTCTAAAGGGTGCCTAATAAGGCATGGGAATTATTCCTTAGAAGCCCTTAATCTCCCACAAGATCACCTGGTGGAGTATTGACTCCAAGGGTTTTTGATGTCTACCAAGTTAGTCAATAAGCGAGTGGCACCCTTGGAGCACATAGTGCGTCCTGAAGGGCATGTCACGCAAGGAAAACATAAAGAGGCGAGTGGCACCCTTGCAGCACATATTGCGTCCTGAAGGGCATGTCTTGCAAGGAAAATGGAAAGTGGTGAGTGACACCCTTGGAGCACATAGTGCATCCTAAAGGGTACACCACATTTTTAACTAGTAAGTGAATAAACCTAGACTGCGTTAGAAAGAATGATGTGTCAAGTAAGAAAAAAAAAAAACATTTTCCCTAATAAAATATCGCCCAACCTAGGAAATTAAAATCTAGGTCTAAGTGATACTTGTGGTAAAAAAATAAAAAATAAAAAAAAATAAAAATAATCATAATTAAATATGTGATGAGGAGGGGGTAAGAAATTCAATTAATTTATTAAAATCAAATTACTTTGGGGGATTAAATTTTAAAAAAGGGGGGATGATTGTTTTTCTACATTGCTAATTAAACTTTATTAATTAAAAAGAGAAAGAGGTGGTTTTTCTACACTTGCTGATTTGAGTTTTAGATAAAAGGGAAAAGAGGAAAACTTAAAAGAAATAGGAAACTAAGGGAAAAGGGAAAACATAAAGAAAAAGGAAACGTAAGGAAAAAGAACAATGACTAACTTAGTAAGGAATCTTGCCTATAAGAACTTTCTAAATATGAACTCAACTAGGAATTTAGTAAGGGCATAAGTCATTTAAAATGTGTAAGGGAATATGGGGACACCAAGGAGAGATTTTAGGAATGCTTTTAGGTTGGTGAGGGAAATAGGAGTAATTAAATAAGTAATTAAATTAATTTCTGGTGCAACTAGGGGGATGGGTGACATGTGTACGGGGGAGGTTTTTTCTGAATTAATTTAATGAAAAATAAATTAAATGGGAATTTGGGAAAGAAATCACTTAAAAACTCTATAAAAATGATGGAGGAGGAGGAGTATGGATCTCTTCTTGATGTGTAATGTTACGCTTCTGAATTTTTGACTTCACTGACTTATCTTGTGGGATTTTGGATACCCATCTCAGTGATGAGTGGTAGCTCGGCCTTGTGAGGTGAGATGGGAACTAGTTGTTCTCTGGTATAGTGCGCATGGATCCTTTGCAGCTCAGGGGGATAAGGAGGAAGAAGAGTAACCCTAGAGTTGGCTGGGAGGTACCGGTGAAGTCACATTGGTCGGCAAGCGGGAGCTAGACGGAGCGTGCGTGGGACAACGAATCGGAGTTGTCACCTTAGGCTACGATACACATGATTTTACTTTTAATGGTAGATTAATATTGTTCTTGTGCTTTCATTACTGTACTTCTATTGTGTAAAACAAATGTATTTTAATCAAAATTTTCAATCGAGGACTTAAAGTCATCATAGATTTACACTTGCTGCATTGACTTGATTTCCTTAGCAACCGATCCCTGATTGCTATGAATTTTCTATTTTGTTTTATTGATTATTATGAAGAGATTGTGCTTTATTTTTCAGCCTCATCCATAGATCATCAGTCCACGCATGAGTAATTGGCCAGGAGCCGAATCGACGGTTGCCACTTCGGTGTTAATAGACCTATAGATTCTAATGCCCTGCTTTTATGTGCATGGATGATGAATGAAGAATATTTTTTCCCAGCTGTCTACCCCTGTTGATTGTTCCTAGTTGAAAGATTGTCTTGCACCTTCTTGCATTTGAATACCTCTGCGTATTGTTCAACCTTTCTCTCTGTAGTTTTCATGACAGCTCCTAGCTCTTGAGTGGAAAACGCTCAGCGTTTGACCACTTGAATGACAATGTTTCTTTTAAACTATTGTGACTGTGATTAAATTCATTTATTTGACAACTTCCCATTGTTTGACAACGTTTTTCCTTACCTATTATTGACTATTAAATGGGTATAGCCATTTATATTTGACCGCGAGTTATATAGCCATTCGAACTCACAACCACCCATTTTACATAATGAATGCGAATTTATTTATCCACTTACAGGTTGACTGTGGATGTATATAGCCAATTCAAATGCGAAATTATGTATTGATTGCGTTTTTATGGAAATGAAGGTCTGTGTTTTTAGTTTTTGCAAACCACGGAGAGAATGATAGTGATATTATGAGTTGATTATGGTATCTTTGTGTTTCAATACACTAAACCATGAATTTTTCCCTCTACGTTTTATTATGTTTGATGGAAAATATCCTTTGTGTTTCAATACATTCAACCACGATTCTAATGCGATTTTACCATGTGTTTTTAATTGGCCAAACACAGCTCCCTCCACACCCATTCATTTTCCTAGCAATGTTTTATACTTCCCCAACCACACGTGATATTTCCAGTGATTTATCAGATCTATTTTACATTGAGTTATCATTTGATTGCACTTACACAGGCCTACATTTCGTATGACGGGAGATGTTTGTGTGTTTAATTATATATATGCATTTCTGTTAATTGTATCCCAACCCCTTTTCTTTGGCTATCTCGGTGAATATTTCAATGATATCCCAACGAAATTGTTGGGATGATTCGTAATTACTAATGGATAGCTATATGGTAATTACTAATTGAATAACTATATTGTATAGCGATATTGTATAGCTATATTGTAATTACCGTAAATATATTTAATATTCTATTTCACACACAACCTTACCATAACTCACTATCTTTGTTATTATTATACTCTGCACAGATTTCACACAACCTTATTATACTCTGCAACAATTTCACACTCAACCTTGTCATAACTCGCCCAACGATATCACCATTGCCTTCCTTAGTTTTAGCGACAACGTTGGATGTATGATGGGTGTCAAATATTGGTAATTTTAGAAACAATGATTACATGTAATGGTAACTGCGTTTTATGATAGTTTATTATGTTGACAGTAATGTGATTCTCAACAATTTTAATGGTTATAATTATAATGGTTTTAAACAGGACAACGTTTTCCTTACTTCCATGTGGCAACGATTTGACAATGGTTATAATTGTAATGGATTTATTAGTATGATAACGTTCCTATATTTGTGTTGTTATTATTCATATGGCATCGAATTAATTTTTGGATTGCCACATCTTGGGCTGCATTTTTATATTGCTGACAACTTAACAGTTGACAACTTACACATATTGACTTCACTTTTTTACATTTATTATCCTCAATAGTTGCCATCAAATTTATTTATGATTTAGTGGATATGTTTTGGTTAGCTAAAACAAACCTTAAAAGACAATGACTGTATTATATTACTATCTTCTGTTCCATAGTTAGCAATTGTATTAGATTTGTTTTTAGTTTAAAAGGTCTTCATTATATAAAAAAGTTATTTTACTTGTTACATAGATTATACTTGTTCCATAGATTATAAATTATAATTGTTTTTGATAACGATTTAGCATTTATTTTATTAAATTGTTAGACAACCATATCCTTATCAGATATCGATAGATATCATTGTTAGACATAAATCTTAGTTAGTAATTTTATACCCTTAGTACATACATTGATTGGACAATGAATATTATCGACAACGATAAGGATGATAAGGTTGGAGGATTTAACTTAGGCTTCCTAGGAGTCATATGTTAGGGAATGACGAATGTAGTGAGACCTTGTTAATAAGATCTTATTTAATTATAAGCGAGAGAGAGGATTTTATTGCTTCATGTTATTGTAGAATGGATTCTTGGGGATATTCATAAGATGGTGTTTCACGTCTTTTAATTGATGTATTTTTGCATTAGACCTTGTGCGCCAAGAATTTAGCATGTGGTATGATTGTTATAGTCGTCAGTTTCCCTTGCGTCTTGTTGACTTGTCATTTGGGTGCTTGGGTTTGGTTTTCATCTTGTGGTTGATAGTTATTTCGATCTTCTAGCGTGTTTAATATTCTTGGGTTGGGTCTAGATATGTTGGGTTTCTCTTGGGTTACTATTATTCCTATCGTCGTGTGATGACATAATTCCTGATGAGGGGATCATTGCGCGCCTTAATGAATAGAGGTGAACGATAACTTGGCCGGAGTCTATGCTACCTGTTGTGGGCATTTGCTTGTTGTAGTTTGTTGTTGGCACTCTGGATGTAATGTCTTCATGTTTTGGTATTGCATGCCATAGAGGTTCTAGTCACTGGTCTTCAAGGCCGTTGTGTTGGGATTGTGGATGTTGTCCTTAGCTTGTAAGCATTGTCGTGTTGTGTGTTCGATGGATAGTCATTTCTATTTTTGATTTATGCATGTTTTGTCCAGTTGATCATTGTGCTAGTGTGTTGAGTCATTATTGTCTGTTGCCTAATATACATGCGTGTGTTCTTCATCAGGTTGTGTGGTTCAACTATTGTCGTCATTTCCTTCTTTCCGATAAAAAAAATAAAAAATTCACTTTTTGCTTTGCTTGCTGTCATAACCATTGGGGTCGTTACAACTTAACTCATCAAAAATATGAATCATAATACAATTAAATCATCAATATTAACATTAACAATTCTTATAATCCTTCAAAATGAACGCTACATTCATGTAAAACATATGAAAATGTAAAAATCTCCAACTCATTTAATTCTAGTTGGCTCATGACAACTTGTCTAAGTGGTGTCGATTTTGGTCAAACTAGTTGAATTTTGGAGTTTAAGTGCCCATGGAGTTATTTCTTTCCCATAAGGAGATGCTCACAAATCAAGCTCCAAATTTGTCTATAAATAAGGCCATCCTATATTTTCAAGAGACTTTATAGTGATAACG
>SNQJ01S0028861.1:18235-49767 GCA_010110895.2 Picea sitchensis
AGAGAAGAAGTATTTCCCTTGAATCCTATGAGAGAATCTCAACAATGTGAAGTTACTATTCCAAAAGAAGATAAGAATCATAATGGAAAGAGAAATACCGAGACAAAGATCACAGGGAAGAAGGCTAGAAAGCTTAGTGAGAAGAGAGAAAAGATAGCAAAGTTACAGAATGTTCCAGAGGGGACTTCGCAAAAGGAAGATTTGCAAAACTAGAACTTTGTCGAGATGTCAGAAAAATGTGACATGACACTTCTCCATGGCGAAGCGATATGACTGTTGGAAGCATTATGACCGTTAGGCCGATGCCCCGAATGGTTAGAACAAAAGTTACGATCGACAAGCTTGTCTTCAGACCATTTGGACCACGCTACAACGGACATAACTGAATTGATGAAGGCCTCTTCTCCATTGGAGAGATTCATTACCCGCTGCCTACTTATTTCGTCGACTATTGCACCGAGAACACTTTTGTGAATTTTATCCAAGCCAACTCATTGCTACCACGTTGTGTTTACTAAGATCGACACCTGTTCTATTTCTTTGAGAGCCCATTCATCAATATGATTTATCCGATCTTGAGCGTGTATGTCAGATAAACTCAATGCAGATGAAAAGTGTGTAGAAGAAGTTCTATTCAATTTGATGGCCGAGAGAGTGATGTCCATAGGAGTTCAAGCATCGTCCACGAGAGAAGTGCAAGATTCCCCATCGACTGATCATGGATCCAGACCATCCTGAGTTGCAGTAGAAAAGAGAACCAAGCATCGAGATGACTTGGCAAATGCGAAGTTAATCCCAACTATCATGCCTGACTACAACCCACCTTTGGCTGGCGCAATGAGTCATGACAATGTTTCGAGAGATTTTGATTATACCATGGTTACTGCGTACCTCCCGAAGGGGATACATGTAGTTAGAATGCAACAAGATAAGATCGTGACATTGAAATTTAGCGACTTCAACCTAGGGGACCGCAAGAATTACAGTATGCTCGCCCCTCACAGATATTTGACTAGGACAAAGGGGATGAACTCAAGAATAATCCCCCAACCATGAACTATGAACCTCGCATAGTCCACCATCATGAATGTGATGAATATTCCACATTTCGGAAGACACCATGAGGTTAACGCATGTGTTAATATCTTGATGTCATGTTACCATGGTGGCTACCTATGGCTAGATAGACGCATCACAGTCGATCTGACGATGATCCATAGGATCATCGGATTGATCATGCAGGGACCTAACCCATAGGAATTCTACCTAGGGAAGGCTACAGATCGTGCATTAGCACAGTGGATTAAAGACACATATGGCAATGTAGAAAAGGGGATGCGAGGCTACAAGGTAGCTTCCATACAGAATGGCGTAGTGCACCTGGCCTTCCAGTTGATTACAGGAAAGATGGTGAGAAAGAACAGACCTACATAGGTCACAGGGTTCATTGTTGACATCGTCAAAAAATGTGTAGAAGGACTCCAAATGAACTGGGTGAAGTACTTAGTCAACCAGCTTGAATTAGATTTCCACGAAGCTCAGGATCAGGACTATGAGCTCCATTTCAACTGGCTATTGATCCTCATAGAATTTAATGCTTGGGATATGTCAGAAGGTGTGACATTCGTAGACATTAAGCTATTCGAGCCACTTGCTGTGAAGTTCACCACACTTTGGTACTCGAGCGATATGGGAAAAAAGTGGCAGTTGAATGCATCATTTCACACATACTATCTCCAGTTGAAGAGGGATATTGGGGCTATCCCTCGTATGACGCCGAACACCCTACACCGGTTCATACCCCTCATGAAGTTTTGCGTAGATCGACACTTTATTTATATCACTGCGTGTGTAGACGAGCATAAATGAGAGCTTCAGTCGTACTATAAGCCCATAGAGGAGGACATCGAGGAGATAACCAAGGACTAGTCTGCAGAGCTTCTTATCCCCACTAACCCCACATAAATGTCTGGTCCCAAACTAATTGGCAGCTCAAAGGCCACTAACGAAGAACACGACACACCTGGAACCAACAAAAGGAAGAAGACCGAAGAGGTACAAAACCTAAGAAGCACATCAGAATAAACCGCTTCAGAACCACCAGGTTGAGGAGGTGATGACGAAGTAGATAGAGAAGAGACCAAAGGCAAAGATGATTAGTAGAAGCAATGTGAAGTAACATCGCTTAGGGATCCTGTTGATGAGACCGATCCCTCTAAGAAAAGAAAGTTTTCCCCCACTAAACCCACCTCAAGGAATAAATCTAGAGCTAGTAATACCAAGTTGCAGACTATTCTCATGCTCAATGACTTCAACTTCATCATCGCAACCGTATCATATGCCTCACAGGAGATTATGAAGAACACTGAAGCCAAGCACGAAGCCATGTATGATAGGATTGATATAGAAGTCAAAGGGGTACAGTAGGACCTTCAATATAACCACGCAGTATCCATTGTGCCCCCACAATCAGAAGAACCAGAGTTGGGAGATGAACCCACCCAACTCCACAAGATAGATGATGCGACAGAAGCTCTCCTTCATTGAGCACAAGAAGAGAAAGAACATGCCACAATGTCCCTAAATAAAGAACAAGAGGAAATGGTATAGAAACATTGATTTGCGCAGCAGGAGAAGGATGACCTCCACACCAAGTTCAAAGAGGAGAGAGCACAGATCTAGCAAGAGAAAGAGAAATTTCTTGTAGAGTAGCTCAGAGTCAAAGAAGTAGTTAGTAGAGGACTTCACTCTCTGATAGGATTAGAAAAAAAGGAGGAAGAACTAGTAGAGCATCAAGTAGCACATCTTGCAGAAGTTATCCAACAAGTTCAACAGAGAATTGCAGATCTAGAGCTACGAACAGTTCCAACTATGTCGTAGGACGCACGAGATCAAAGAGAAGCCACTTCCCAGAGCGCAGTTGAGAGGATAAAAGAATTCACTCTGGAATGTAAAAAACTTAGTAGTAGAAGTGCACAGACCTATGAGCACCTTGAAGAAGATCTGGAGTTGAGGAAACTGGAAGCACATCTCAAGGAAGCAAAGCAATAAGAAGCAACAATATAGTCATAGTTGAAGCTCTTGTCAGCAATTTAAAGGATGAAGCAATCCCAAGAACAACGCATTGCTCAACAATAGGTCCTCACCATACAAATAAAAGTCATGGAAGTGACCCAAAGGCTCTAACCAGTCCAAGACAAAGCATGCCAGCTATTTGAGGAGATTGAAGGCCAAGGAGAAGAGCTAGAACAAGTCATCACTGCAGTCGAACAACTCTTAGAGGGACTTGTTAATGAAGAAGTTATCCAAGAGTTCATTGAGCAGGAGGCCTTGGCACAACAACAGATCAAAGCATCTCGAGCCAAGGTTGAGGAATTTGAGGCAGAGTTACCCAGATCAGAGTGACTTGAGACGAGTCACAGGTGAGTGTTGGGGGCATGTTGTCCCTTGACCAAGTTTTGAGGATCCTTGGTCATGTTTGACCTATTTTGGGATTTCGATAGGCTGTCGAAGGTGGAGCGCAAGTCAAAGCGGTGATCACGGGATCTCGACCCCTTGTTTAGGGATTTTTAGGTTTTGGGATATGTAATGGGTACGGGGATGTCAAACCATGGGTTTACCCATGTTTAGGCCCATTTTGTAATGTATAAATAGAAATCTAGGTGATGTAAGTAGAGGGTGTATGTGATGCTAAGTGAAAAAGAGAGAAAGTGTGTGATACCAAGTGCTAAGTGCAAGTGATGGTTTTATATGCTCTATGCATGCTGTGTGAGGCTTGGAAGGCTAAGTGCAAGTGATTGTAAGAGATTGAGTAGAATATTTGTGCTGTAACCTAGCTTGGGGAAGGAGGATCTAGCGAGGTGCGCTCAGATCTCCTGTCCTATGCAGATTAAGATATTGTGGCTCTATGCATGTACAATATTGACAGAAGATAATAAAAGAGAAGAAGAGTTGGTGGACGTAGCCCCAGGTTGGGGGTGAACCACATATATCCTGTGTTGTTATGCTTTGTGAAATGTATTGATGTGCTATGTGTTTACTTGGTGTGCTTTGATGTAAGATGAATGATAGATAGATCCGCGATGCTTTGTGCTTAATAATATGAATAAGTGATAGATCTAACCCATGTGAATATGCTTAGTGCTCGAATATGCGATGCTCTGTGATTAGGGTTTTTACTGTGGAATATATATTGTTTAAATACTGATGAACTATAACTTCTAGATGCTTTGATAAAATACTTTAATCACAGACATGTGTCCCAGCTAAGGTTTCAGACACTGGAGTCCTGCAACCACCCCTGCCTCTACCTCAGGTGAGACTTCACCTACTTCACAGGTGTTGGCGAAAGGGCCGGTAGTTAGGGTTTTGTTGGTGCGCTCTTGAGCATTGAACCCTGGGTCTTCCCTTGTGCCAACATGTTGTTTCATTGTATAGGATATAAAAGAAGGTAGATAATGGGTTTCTCAACCTTTATCCTTGGCTATGAAATACCAAAATTTCTCTAAAATCATTGTTGCAACTCATATCTATTAATCATCATGTTGGTTTGGGCTTATTAATGGTAAAATAATCTTTATAAATACTTTCTGTAGGATGGATTATGGGGGAAAGGAAGCTTCCATTGAGATAATTTGGAGTTTTTTTGAAAATTGAAATATTGAGGAGGATAGGGAATGGTTAGTTACCCAATAGGCCTAGGTATTATGTGATAAGTGGGTTATCAAATCCTAGGATGGACAAGAAAATATGAAGGACCTCATGTTCCATTGTATTATGTTGATTACTTGGGTTGGTTGTCATTGATGTCAACCCTTGAAGAAAGTCTGGTAGAGAATTATGGTAGCACAAAGGTTTAGGTAATGGACCCAATTTTGTTTGATGTATAATGGTATTCGTTTTAATATATTTTAATATAATACTATTCTATATGGATAGTACATGTCATGCCATTTCCGGTGGTATTTGGAACGTCACAGAACTCCTCACGGTTAGAGAGTTATGACCATGTGAAGTTGTAGAACCCTCATGAGTCATCTAGAATCCCCAAAAGGTAAAAGTAGTCAAAGTGGTTGCAAAGAAGAAATTGTTTAAATAATAAAGTGAAGTAATGAGTGTACTATAATTCAAAGTGGATAAAAAATAAATTATTTAAATAATAAAGTTAATGAAGAAATTACTAAGTGGACAAGTGGTTAGAAGTGGGTTAGCCCTAAAATAAGGAAAGTGGAAGAAATTATTTAAATAATAAAGTGAAGTGATGAGTGTACTACAAGTCAAATTGGATACAAAATAAATTATTTAAATAATATAGTTAATGGAGAATTACTAAATTGGACAGAGTGATGGTTAGAAGTGG
The DNA here is from genome assembly GCA_010110895.2 of Picea sitchensis. NCBI lineage: Eukaryota > Viridiplantae > Streptophyta > Pinopsida > Pinales > Pinaceae > Picea > Picea sitchensis. Next base: position 23,595 of record SNQJ01S0028861.1, read on the forward strand.
GTTATCCCTAAAATAAGGAAAGTGGTTCAAGATGGTTAAGAAGGTAACCTCTTGAGGAAGCTACGCCAAAAGTATAAATAAGAGGCAAGACATCTCATTTTAATCACATGAGAATATTGAATATCTACAAGTGAATGAAGGTAACCAAGGATATATAAGCCCCTAATTTCATAGGAAGGTGACTAAAAGAAGGCCGAAATTCAAGGGAGAGGATAAATTCTTTTGATGATGCTTTCTAGGTATGTTATTTACATGTCATTTCACCATTTTCATAATAATTTTTTTATAGAATGATTGAGACATAAATCGAGAGGTTGTTGAAAACATATCCAAATAGTTTTGATAAAAATTTCAACTTGTGGAGTAGTTGTATTTTGGAGTTACACTCAGTGGAAAAATAAGGTTGTGGCTGAATCTGAAACTAGTCTAAAACATGTGTTTGGTTAAAAATGTCATAACATTCAAATTTAGTAAGAACAATTGTTTTGGTTAGAGTATGGTTTTTAGTGTTATGTGTACCATTTTCAGATCCATACAACAAATATTCGTGTGGGAACACTCTACAAGTTAAACTCTCTAGAATAAGCAAAATTCAACAAGGTCGCCCATTTTTCTATAACTCTTTTTCTTAGAGGTTCCAATTAGTGAAACTTGGAGGAATTGCATAAAAAGACATTGAAGAAAGTTTTTGTTATTTTCATATATTTACTTTATTCTGAGGTACATATTTATATGATTATTTCAAGTTAGGATTGTTGACTAATCCAAAATTAGTGAATTGAGACTAAAATGAGACTGATGAAAATGCTAGTCTCTTGTTGTTAAGTTAAAGAAAGTTTGTAGGTATGTGATCATATACCAGGTCTATTACAAAGATACAAATCATATTTGGATGATGAAATTGATGATGGCTTTTGGTTGAGTATGTTGAGTACATGGTTGAGACAAATGTGGATTGATGAGTTGCTTTATACATGAGGTGTATAGTTGATGATATTTGGTACATCTTGATGAGTCTAGTTTATGTGTATTTGATGCATGATTGGTGAATACTTGGTGCATTGTTGATGCACTCAGTGATGGTATAGGTTGGTGCATGGTTATTACACTTGTTTATGGTACAAAGTTTATTATAGGTTGTTTTAATTTTCCTAGAGATTGATACAGGTTGTTTAAATGCTTAGTTGGCCGAGAAGTACAGTTTTATAGTAGTATATCTCCACTGATGAAAAGTGTGTGATGGTCCATCATTCTATTTGATATTTTAGAAGATTGAAGTTGGATGGGGAAAGGGCATGTGTTTGTAGCCACCTTCCAATTATAACCAGAGAACATAGAGTTTGTAGCCTCATTTTGTTTGTAGCTAGATAATTGGGGAGTGGAGCTTCCCTCGGGTTGTATCTTGAAACTAGGGGTTGGAGCCTCCTTCCATTTGGCTTGGAAAACAAAGGAATTTTGTACTTCCAATGAATGTAATTCTTAAATACATATAGAAAAAAACATTCTGTGGTTTTCTCTGCTTTGAGTTTCCATGTAAAACAACGGTATAATGTGAGTATGATTGCTCATTTGTTCATTTACTCACGCAACTATTGGATGATAATGCTACATTGATATAACTTGCATTTATGGTTAAAAAGGATTAAATTTCTCTATTAGATTCACCCCTCTCGATATCCAACAATTGGTATCTGAGTCGGTTCCTTCAAGAAACATTTTAACCATTGGAGATCATGGATTATTTTGAGAATGGAGTACCATTGTTCAATAGTCAAAATGGTTTAAAGTATGAAATATGGAGTGGAAGGAAGAAAGTACTTTTAAAGGCACAGGGGTATGATATTTGGCTATCAGTCATTACAAGATATGATATTTCAAAAGGAGAAAAGATTGCATTAATAAGAAATTGAAGAAGAATAACAAAATAGCAATGGATTTCATCACGGGAAGAGTTACTAATCCTGTGGAGAAAGCGGTTAGTAAATGTTCTCAACCAAGAACTTTGGGTTAAGTTACATGACATATATTCTTCACCCATCACAGATTGGAAAATGCCCAAGAGGATCTTAGATGAGATCAGAAGAGAAATATGTGTTCACCATGTCAGCAATTCCGAGAGATGAAGAGTATATAATCACCGTAGGTATGTTGTTTTCTTTAATTTTGAAAAACATTGGACATATTGAAATAGAATTGCATTAGGAAATGAGACAAAAACTAATTGAAATATAAGACAATTATGAATTAGAATTGATTAGTGCTTTAGATGAACGCTAAGAAAAGAAAAGAAAGAAATAAAACAATTCACTCAAGAAATAATTGATGAAACAAAAAGAAAGTGTTCTCCATTTCCATCCATTTCCTCCATCCATCCGTCCTTTGTCCATCCATCCATCCATCCATCCATCTCCATCCATGTCCATCCATCCATCCATTCCATCCATTCCATCCATCCATCCTCCATTCCTTTCCTCCATTCCTTCATCCATTTCCTTCCGTCCATTCCATCCATTTCCGTCCATCCGTCCATCCGTCCATCATCCATTCCTTCCCATCCATCCGGTCCATCCATCCATCCTCCCGTCCATTCCATCCATCCATCCATTCCATTTGTCCATCCATTCCTCCATCCATCCATCCATTTCCCATCCATTCCTCCATCCATTCCTCCATCCATTCCTCCATCCATTCCTCCATCCTCCATCCATCCATCCTTCCATCCTCCTTCCTTCCTCCATCCATCCATCCTCCTCCATCCACCATCCATCCATCCATCCTTTGTTTTTGAAGAAACCCAAATAGAGAGAAAACCACGAAATGTTTTCTTATATGTCTTTAAAATTACATTCATTGAAGCACCAACTTCCTTTATTTTCAGCTACCGTAGGAAGGGCTCCAACCCCCTGGTTTCTGGGGATACAACCTAAGGGAAGCTCAACTCCCCAATTCTCTGGCTACAACCGGAAGGAGGCTACAACCCTATGTTCTTAAGCTACAACCAGGAAAGGTGGATACAACCACTTGTCCTACCCCATCCAACCTTCCTGGCGTAGAAGTAGAATGATGAAACAGCGTCACACTATCACAATGAGATATCTTTGTTGTAAACTTGTAACAATCAACTTGTACATAAAAGTGCATCAACCGTACACCAACCTCTACCAAACAACTTGTAATCCAACCTATACCATAAACAAGTGCATCAACCATGCACCAATACCTCAACTTGTACCATCAATGAGTGCATCAACCATGCACCAAACATGTACCAATCATGCATAAAATACATGACTATGACTCATCAAAGATGTATAACATCATCAACTATACACCTCATGTATGTGCCAAATCATCAACTACTTGTCTCAACCATGTGACACCTCATGTATGTGCCAAATCATCAACTACTTGTCTCAACCATGTACCCAACATGTACCTCAACCATATACTAAATGCATATACCAATATAGCCATCAAAATGTATCTAACAATTCATCACTCTATTCATAAACCCAATACCATAAACCATTACATCAAACCATGTTCTAGAACCACAATGTTATATAACCTCTGTCTGTAACATACCTCAACCAAAATCCCTAATCAATTTCATCATCCAAATCTGATTTGTAACTTTGTAACAGACCTGGTGTATATGATCACATACCTTCAAACCTTCCTCAACAAGAGACTAGCATTTTCATCAAAGTTTACTTTAGTCTCACATGACTAGTTTTGGATTAGTCAACAACCCTAACTTGCAATAATCATAACTATGTACCTGTAATGAATAAATATATGAAAATGGTACACAATTATCTTCAGTGTATTTTATGCAATTCTTCCATATTTCACTACTTGGAACCTCTCAGAAAAGGAGTTCTAGAAAAAATGGCATACCTTGTTGAATTCTGGCTTATTCTAGAGATCGAGCTTGTAGAGAATGCCCTGCACAAAATATTTTTTATATAGAACTGAAAATGGTACACAACATACTAAGGAATGTATGTAACATCCTGTTCTTGCATGCAATTAGAGAAATTATTCTTTGAGGACACGTGCTTGCAAGTGATCCAAATTATTATACTATTGGTCATTTGATTATGATTATGAGATATTATGGATATAATGATATGTTATTTGGTTGTCTTTACATAGACATATTCTATTATGGACATTGAGGATGGAGAGGCATCGATGAAACCCCTTGGACTCTGGATTGAGTCAGGGAGTGGACTATTGGGGTTTGATTGTTGTTGATATGACATATGTACATATGATTAGATGTTTTGATGATTGATTATTATTGCTGACATGATTCGTCGATGATGCACACTGACGATAGATTTCCGACCAAACTCAAATATGGAGTAGAGGGGTCACATAGGACAACCAAAGACTTGAGGGAGAGGTGTGGAAAACAACCCTGCCATAGCCTACTAGAACTCCTGTTGTGGCTCGAATCGTAGGTTAACGATTACCTAGTTCGAGAAGACTCACGATGCCATGAGGGAAGACTGCAACAACCAATCATGATGATTCTAAGGGGAGTGCAATAAGTTAGGTTCCTTATTCCTTAGAGTCCCTTAGTATCCCATAATATCACATGGTGGATTATTGACTCCAGGGGTTTTTGATGTCTACCAAGTTAGTCAAGAGGGGAGTGGCACCGTTGGAGCACGTAGTGCAACCTGAAGGGAATGTTGCCCAAGGAAAATAGAAAGAGGTGAGTGGTACCCTTGGAGCATGTAGTGTGTCCTGAAGGGAATGCCACGCAAGGAAAATAGAAAGAGGCGAGTGGCATCCTTGGAGCACCTAGTGCGTCATGAAGGGCAGGTCACGCTTTTAACTGGTATGTGAATAAACCTAGGTGGCCCTAAAATGAATGATGTTATAAGTATGATTTAAAAATAAATTGTTTTCCTAATGAAAATGTCGCCCAACCTAAAAAATTAAAACCTAGGTCTAAGTAGAACATGTAGTCAAAAATTAATAATAAATAAACATGTAACATGAAGGGGGTAATAAATTCAAATTAATTTATTTAAGTCAAATTATCATGCAGAATTAAAATTTTTAAAAAGGGAAATGGTTGTTTTTATCTGTTTTTGCTATTTTAATTTTAGTTAAAAGGAAAAGAGGGTAAATGGTTGTTTCATCTACACTTGCTAAATTAATTTTTAATTAAAGAAGAAAATGGGTAATTGGGTGTTTTTCTACACTTGCTAAATTTGATTTTAGTTAAAAAGGAAAAAGAGGGAAACTTAAAAGAAACAGGAAACTTAAAACAAATAGGAAACTTAAAGAAAAAGGGGAAACCTAAAAAAGGGGGAAGGGTAAGGAAAACGTTGAATGTCTAAGTTAGTAAGGAATCTTTCCATTGGAACTTTCTAATTATGAACTCAACTAGGAATTAAGTAAGGCGTAAGTCATTTAAGAAGTGTAAGGGAATTTTGGGACACCTAGGAGCATTTATAGGAATGCTTTTAGGTGGGTGAGGGAAATAGGAATAATTAATTAATTAATAAAATTGATTTTCTAGCGCAACTAGGGGATTGGGTGACATGTGAATGGGGGAGGTTTTTCCTAATTAATTAAATGAAAAAGGAATTTAATGAGAATTGGGGAAACTAATTACTTAAGAACTCTATAAAAAGGATGGAGGAGGAGGAATATGGATCTCATTCTTATGTGTAATGTTACGCTGCTGGATTTTTGTCTTGATTGAACTTCTCTTCTGGGAGTTGGGATACCCATCTCGGGTAACAAGTGGTAGCTCGACCTTACAAGGTGAGCTAGGTTCTAGCAGTTCTCTGGTATTGTGTGTGTGGCCCCTTTACGGCTCATGGGGCTCAGGGGGAAGAAGAGTACCCCTAGTGTTGGTTGGGAGGTACTGGTGAGGTCACATTGGTCGGAAAGCGGGAGTTGGATGGAGTGCATGGGGGACAACAACTCAGATCTATCGCATTTGGCTATGGTAAACATGCATATATTTTGAATGGTAGTGTAATATTGTTCCTGATCTTTCATTACTGTACTTCTATTGTGTAAATATTATGTTTTACTCATCTTTTTATAATCAATGAACTTAAATTCATCCCAGCCTTATGCTCGCTGCATTTTGAATTGATTCCCTTGGCAAACCCAAACCTTGATTGCTATGAATTTTCTGTATTTGTTTTATTGATTATTACGAATAAATTTGTGTTTTTATCTTTTGTCCCTTATCCCTTTAGTCATTAGTCAATGCCTGAGAAGTCGACCATGAGCCGAATCGACGATTGTCACTTTGGTGTTTAAATACCTATAGATTCAAATGCCCTGCTTTTCTGTGCATGGATGATGAGTGAAGGATAAATTTTTCTCCCAGTTATGTATCCCTCACTTATCTCTATGTTTTTCTCTTGTTATTATCCCCTGATCCTTGTTCCTTCTTGTGAATGAGTATATTCGTGTCTTGGTTGATAAAACTCTGCTTTGTGAATGATAACCTATGAGATTTAAAGGCCCAATCTCTACATTTTTGGATTGAGAAAACTCTGCATGATTGAATGGTAAACCCCAACGTTCTCTTGATTGGTAAATCTCAGCATTGGTATTGTGGAATGACTGCATTTTTAATTGTTGTTTGTGATTTGAATATATTTTACACAACGACTTTTATGTATTGGGTGACTACGATTTGAATCTTTATTACACAATGAGTTTTATGTATTGTGTGACTGCGATTGAATCCTTATCACACAATGATTTTATGTATTGGGTGACTGCGATTTGAATCTCTATTACACAACGAATTTTATGTATTGGGTGATGGAGATTTCATTAATATTGACTACAATTTACTTAGTGACTGTGATTTACATAGTGACTACGGTTTACCTTTAGCGATTGTATTTTACTTTGAGATCCTCCTTTCATAGAAAGAGTTTTTCTTGACCCTTACACAACACTCACCACATGAATTATCTTGGTGATTTACACAACAATCCGTGATGATTCTCCCATATTTTTCCCAGCCATATCTTATGTTGATAGACAGAATTATCAATATTTAAAGGACAACAATTGTTTTATATATGTTCTAGTTTAAATAGTGAATTGGTTATATATGTTTCAGTTTACAGGATAGAGATGAATTTTTCCTATCTGTACCAGTTTAATTAGCGAATTGGTTATATCTATTTCAGTTTACAGGACAGTGATAGATAGCGGAATTATGATATTAATTATTACATAGATAGGATGGTATAAATAGCGAATTGGATATATCTGTTTAAGTTTACAGTTTAATGATAGACAATGATTTTCCTACTTGGTAATAATAATTCCCAGCGTATAGAAATGGTAAAACATCTGTGTTTTTGGATATGTTTGCGTCCTTGGTAAAACATTTGCGTGTTTGGATATGTTTGTGTCCTTGGTAAAACATCTACATTTTTTAAAACAATATTACTGCGATATCATATAATTTCAAAACGATATATGACTACGTTGTAATATGGAATGTCTGTGTTATTTATGATGTGTCTATGATTTTACTGTGTCTGCATTTTTGATAAACCACAGAGAATTTTATTCTCTAACAATTGTGTGACAACGAATTTGACTGTTTGAAACACTGCAAGTCTAGAAATCCATTTATATATAGACTGCGATGATGTGCATATGCGTTTTCACACAAATAGAATTATAAAGCTAGTCAGTGTTTTATATGTAATGTCAATGTTTTTACATGTGAAGGATAGACTGTAATGACCCTTCATTATGACTACAAGCGAAGTAGTATGTGGTTTTTCTTTAAAAAAAAACTGGATGACAACCATGACTCTGACTTGAAAAAAAATACGAAGATTGAATGCAACTGTAGGAAGCAGACAATATGACTCCACATTTAAAGAGAAACTGGGTGAAATATGCGTAAATAAAAAATATAGAAACTTCTATCTGCCTGACACAAACATGACAATGTCTATTGGCTAAGGGACAACACCATGTCTGTGACCAAACCTTGAAAGCGATTGGTAGGACCCCTATCATACAGAGACCCAATGCATAAAGGTGTTCAACCCATGCACCAATAACAACTTACAAAGATATACCATACTCACATGGAAGGCACAGACTCCAGACAAGTTATCAATCACCTTGGTCCATGAGGGTGTGCAATGATCCCCCTCATCAGGAAATATGTCGTCTCAAGGAGATAAGCATGACAGTAACCATGGCACAACATAACCTAACTGGACCAAGGGCTCAAGAACCACCAACATGCTAGGAGGTCGAATTCTCTATCAAACCACAAGATGACTAACCAAAGGATTACGGATTCTGACAAGGTGGACATGTGTGGTTTAACAACTATGGCCAACTCTCCCCTCCCAATTACCAATTGACTTAAGGCGCAAGGCACAAGGTTACCAAATAATGTTAAGTTATTAATTGTTTAGCCAGAAACTTATTAACCTCAACAATTAATCTTGCGAAAGTTAGAAGACTAGAGCCCAAACCCCAAAAACCAATGACTGTTAATCATTACAAATGAGTGAACCATTATCATTGCATTTAGTCAAATGTGGTTGAAGCTAAAGGCCCGTGAGGGTAAAGGCGGTCCTCAAGCGGGCAAAATAAGATGATTCATAAAGATGCAAGAGTCGGTCCACCATAAAATTCTTGATAAAAAAAATATGAACATTGTCTATTGTATTCCAACGAATAAAGCGTTGTCAAAAATTTTTGTTTGGGGGTTTAAATGATGATAATGCGAGTAGAACGATGTCAAAGAAATCTTTTACGACAATACAATAGAAAATTGTGGAAAAATGATGGAAATACGAATAGAATGTTGTCATGACAATTAGTGCTGACAATAGGAATAGAATGCTATCATGAAAATAAGTTCTTAGAATAGGAATAGAATGTTGTCACGAAAAATAAGTGCTAACAATAGGAATAGAATGTTGTCCTGAAAATAATGTTGAAAATACGAATAGAAGGTTGTCATGAAAATAAATGCTAACAATACGATTAGAACGCTGTCACACGTTAGGCTCATTGGAATTCTTAAATCCTAAAATTTCAGGTGAAATGCCTCGGAATCCACTATCTATCATTCACAAGAGAACATGCTATCAATTATACTAATAAGCAGATTGATATATAGAGTTTTTGTAGTTTAGTATAAAAATGTTGGCTATGAACATCCAGCTAGCAATCATGTAATACATTTTAATCATTGACCATGTTTACATAGTCCCCATGCTCAGCGATTACCAGGTCACAAACGCCACCAAGGCACGACCACGTTAGCTTCCAAAACTTAGTCATAAATGCTGCCCAAAAAGGTAACAAATACATACCATAATAAATCATTATTAAAGTGCAACATCGAAGTGGTAAATGACATTTACCGTGTGGAGGTATAAGGCTGATGCGGATATATTTACTGTGGGTAAAAATTGCAAAACGCAATAACACATAGCCAATCATCGAGGGAGATGGGTCTACATGGGACCTGAAGGTCATTGCTCGACGCATTGTTTACAACTAAAATCCATTGCATTCGAATTTCTCATGTAGCTTCAACACCTACTCGGGCTAGGTCCTGTGTGTTTGTTTGTCTAACAAGCAACCCTAACAGGCAACAAAGGTGTTCATCCACCCGCCGAATTACGCGCATGGGGAGAAGGAAGTAAACTAACCTAGCGATTTATTAAATTGTTGTCTTAAGGAATCAGTATCTTAGAATTTGGCTGCTTAAAACTAAACCTACATGATAAGGCTGAGATTAAATAGAGTAAAACTATGCATTGTGATAATGTTGTTACTCGTGATACCACATGGGTAGTAAGATAGCCGTGCAAGCATAAACAAAATTGATGGCTGTAATAAAGTTTACTTATGTATCCTACATAAAATGATGTTGCCGAATAATAATACAAAGCTCGTCCACATAAGATAATGTAGTTAACGCAGTAACAAGATAAATTTCGTTATCATATCACTGGACTTTAGATGATACACAAATATTTTACCCAGGGCACAGACATACATATCGAAAAGCAGATCTACAAATTCACATTGATTCTATAATTTGCATTGGTAAAAATATCGTTGGGTACTAACATATTAACACATTATCACCTAATATCTACACATTACACAAATTAACTCGATGTCCTAGAGAATCATAAATTTCAACATTAATATAAAGAAGCATGCATATGTGTGTATAATTGGAGACTATATAAGACTAACAACCTTATCATAACAATGAGTGCAGACATATCAACAGACGTAGGCATCTAAAATTTGTTATTTAAGATAAGGAAATCCTTAAGATTAAACCATGGTCCACAGTGATCCACGGTGCTATTCAATAAATTTATCAACCACATGCAAACAATCCAAATGCAGAGATTGTTCCTTCAACTCAGATATTATCAATCAAGAAAAAGAAGGTAACGAAGATGAACAAGGCACAACGTAATCATTTTCCAGAGACACAATGACCATCGATCCAACAAGAACAATCAACAAAGGGTGGAGCAGCTGACAGGAAAGTCCTTTGCTCCATCATCCTCACACCCACAGGCGGTTGAGATCCATAGGTCTTTTAATGCTAAAGGCGATGACCATAGATGGGAGCTCTGACGACTACTCCGAGCAAGGGCTGGTGACTAGGGACAAAGATAAACAATACGAAGTCACAATCAACACAACAAGGTGGTCAAGACAAGCGGAAAAATGTAGGCCAAGAACCAATCCATCATCGAGGAGCTAGGCTAAGAAGATTTGGAACATCAATCTTCAGACAATCAATTGTCTTACCCTAATCAACCTATGATTCAAGTATAAAGTACAACATCTACTATACAAGTAGAGAGTGTGCAGATTACTTTGATGTACTTTCAGTGGCCGGTCAGCATGCTCTGGGTGCAACTCCTTCTTCTTGGTAGTTGGACTTAGGTACTCGACCAATGTTAGGGTTACTCTTCTTCCCCTTAGCCCCCCAAGATGTAAAGGGGCCACACACACTACCATAGAATAAGCTATCTCCTTGCTCGCCTCGCAAGGTTGATCTTCCACTCGTTACCCAAGTTGGGTTTCCCAAATCCCACAATTTAAGTCATTCAAGTAGATATTTTTTGCAGCGTAATGTTATGCAAACTGAAGATGATCCTTCATCCTTCTCCTTCCTTCATTATATATAGAGTTTAGAACTTCCTTTCTTCAAAATATCATTTAATTAAGTTTTGAAATAAATTCCTAAAAATTCTTCTCCATTCAAGTGTCCCCATTCCCTTCTTTCCTCCATAAACTAATTTCTTTAATTAAATAATTATCTTTTATTTCCCTCACCACCTAGAGTTACTCCTAAGATCACTCCTAGGTGTCCCCAAGTCCCTTCTGGGGTTTTGCTTTCCCTTTTTATTAAATTGCTAGTTTGGTTTAAATTAGAAAGATCTTAAATGGTAGATGCTTTACTAAGTTTGATGTTCCACTTTTTCCATTAAGTTCCCCTTTTTTTCCCTTTTTATGTTTTACCTCTTTTCCTAGTTTCCTAAAATTTTAGATTTTCCCTATTTCCCATTTTTAATTAGAATTTCGAAAAGTCAAGTGTGGAATTTTAACCCTTTTTTCCTTTTATCGTTTAATTGAATATTTTAAATTATCAAGGCAAAACAATTAATTCCAATAGATTTTTATGAATAATTTAAATTTCTTACTCCTTCATGTTACAAGATTTCCCGAAGATCATAATTTATTATTTAAGTTTAACTTTGTTTTAATTATTATTATTATTTTTTTCTTAAAGGTAGACAAAATTTTTACCATTAAGCGTGGTTTAGACTAGACTAGAATTTTGAAGACAGCATTTTATTAGAGGAAATGTTTTCTTATCATAATGTTCATCTAAGGCCATCTGGGTTCATTCATTTACCATTAATAACGCGACATGCCCTTCAAAATGCACCACATGCTCCAAGGCTACCACTCACCAACTTGTGTTTCTATTGCGCGACGTGCCCTTCAGGAAGCACCACATGCTCCAAAGGTGCCACTCACCTCATATGTCCCCTTGCGCGACATGCCCTGGGGCTTTCCACGTGCTCAAAGGGTGCCACTCGCGTTTTAATTGACTTGGTAGACATCAATAACCCCACAGGTCCAATACTCCACTAGGTGGGCAGGAGACTAGGGCCTCTCTAAGGAATAAAGGGCCCTGCCTTGTGTGTGCCCTTAGAATCGTGGCCGAGTGATTGTCGCGGTCACGCCCTCATGACATCGTGGGTCCTCTCCAAATAGGTGGCAGTGAACCTAATTGGTACGTTGGAAGATGCTAGTAGGTCATTAAGCAGAAATTGTCCACACCTCTCCCTCACCATCTCTAGTAATTAGATGTGACCCCTTTTACTCCACATGTGAGTCAAGTAGGTAAGCTATCGTTAGCCTTCATCATCAACAAATCATGTGAGGAATATAACCATATCATATCATCTAATCATATGCTCTAATATCATAGTAAAACAATTAAACCCCAATGGGTATACTCTGACTCAATTGAGTCTAAGGGGTTCCATCGATACCTCTGCATCCTTGAGGTCGAAAATCCCTTCACTTAATTGAAGAGTCGATAGCACATGCATGTCAATGCAATAAAAAAACATGTCATTAATCCCATAATGCCTCATAATCATAATCAAAGTTTTAATAGCATAATAATCACGATCACTTACTGAGCAAGTGTCCTCAAGAATAAGTTAAACTAATGTGCGGGCGTTGCCCCTCTTGGTCTAAATTTCATCTCAAAGTTTACAATATATGCTGAAATAAAGTGTATCCGCGATTATCATATGTCTATCTATCAAACACAAATGCACTGCTGGTAGCATATCATATCGTCCTCGGTCGTAGAGTGCGGACCTATAATTGTCGGACCTTGACTTGATTTACACCACCATTGAAGCGTGCATTAGCTTCTCGAATCTGATTAAGATGTGGATTGGATTATCGTGAAGCGCCTGAAAACATATATGACACCCATGAGTCGTAAAATCAAAACATGTGTAGGATCACTAATCATACAGTCTCAAAAGCGAGAGACATGAAGGACATCATGCATATGACTCAAGAATCAATAAAGGCTAGTAATTAGGCCATGGGCCTCTCTTTTCCACAGTATCATAGGATCCCATGAACCTGGGAAATATTTTATGCCCTTCTCCTAACTTGATCAAACTCTTGTGCAACTTTACATGCAAGAAAAAATGTCGATCTCCACATACGTGGCTTCTACGGTCCAACCGCGGCCAGCATACGACATAACTCTTACACATCAATCCTCGCTTCCTTGATCCTTTGTCTTAGTTTGTATTTAATCTTCCATCTCTTGTATTGCTTCTAGTCCTTCGGGACCACATCCCTGTCGACCCCCTCCAATGCGGCATGTGAGTCACCCAAGTAAAAGAAACTTCGAAGGGCACCATCTTAATGGTGCTGTGGTAGCTGTTGTTATAAGAACATTCTGAGTGGAAAGAATTCTTCCCAATCTTAAATTTGGTCCATCACGTTACATGTGCCACATGTCTTCAAAGGTATGGTTTTGTTAGGTCCTACGTGGAGTCGGGTGATACACAATACTACCATTGAAGTTGGGTTCCCGAGGGCCTCTTAGAAACGCTGAGTCCAAAATGGTCGATGAAACAAGTCTCGATAAGATATAATCCTCATAGGTATGCCATGCATCCTCATAATCTCACTAATGAAAACTCTAGTATGTTGATTGCTTACATTACATCGTGCACGCATATGAATAAAAATGAGCACTCTTCTTGGTGTGACTTCTCTGAAAATCAGATCATGTCTCACTTATTAGTGGCAATCAACAATAGAATCCATCGAGAAAATAACCTCCCATTTTGATTTGGAATAGCGTCTGAGTTGTAGTAATCTTGTTGGGTGTCCATGTTCAACCTTTACCTCTTGACATTCTATCCTATTACACATAGTTGGCTATGTTCGCCTTCATTCCTTTTCATAAGAATAAGGGTTTAAGGTCACGCCCTTATGCCATTATTGACTGACTCCTAGGTGAGCCATGTATTTCGATGAAGCTGCTTGCTTGGAATCAAACTCCTCAGCGAGTCATTTTGGTGGTATGTAAATATGATTTTTAAACCTCAATAATCCATGGATTTGTTAAGCGTAAATCCTTCAAATTTTTGGTACCATCATTGTGGTTTGTTTGATAAAACCCTCGACCTCTTTTGTACCAGTCATCATCACACAGTAAAGTTAGAATATTTTCATGAATTGAGTCGAAGAGGAAACGCCGAAAAATGCATGGTCTCCCAACTCAATGCATCTTCCACGCTTGGTTCACGGTTCCCTTATATCTCGAGTGTACCGGCTAAGCAATTGAACCAATGTAAGTTGTTTGGAGTGTTAGAATTAAACTTTCGCGTAAAAGATGTGTTGCCTTAGTCCCGCGATTGGTGTAGCAGTTCAAATTTTTGTCCAACAGGTAGTGTCTCCAAACTAGGAGCATATACGATGGCTAACAACTCCTAATCATGTGTTTATGGTTCTCCTCATGCATTCTCAGTTTTCTCGAAATGTAAGCAATCAATTGTCCTTCTTGCATCAAGACTCTTCCTAAACTTGCCGTTCGTCAATGCATGCCAAGAATTCCACATCCATTTAGGGGACCTTTAGTATACGATTGTTGTTGTCAGCAACTCCTTGAGCCTAAAATGCTTTTGCACATTTCTTGGTCCAAACAAAATCTTGTTTTTCTTCTACACAATTGGTGATCCGGTTGCTATGTAAATCTCTCGATGAACCATTGATAGTATCATGCTAAAACCATAAAGCTACATCTCAGGGACGTTAGATTGATTAGGGAGCCATCCCATAATAACTCAACCTTTGTTGGATCCATGAGGATACCTTCACCGGAGATGACATGCCCTAGAGTAGTGAATCCTCAATTGATAAAATGAGTTTGGACAACTTCCCATACAATTTGTGCTCTCAAAAACACTATAGTACCAAGCGTAAGTGCTTGTCATGCTCCTCCATCATCGGGAGTAAACAAAAAAGAAATCGTCGATGAACCTTGGTTGTTTGTGAGTACTTTCGCGAGAACACCTGTTCATAAAACTCATAATACTACAGGGGAACACAGCCGATTCCAAATGGTAAAATATTAAACTCATAATGTCCAAACCTCATCTTAAAGAAGGTCTTAGGGACATCATCCTCCTTGATCCAGAACCGGTACCCTGATCACAATCGATCTTTGAGAACACCATCACACACTTTGTTATGGTCGAAAAAATCATCAATCCTTGGCATTGGATACTGATTCTTGATTGATTGTTGCCTTGTTCAATTGGCGATGATAGTCAATGCAAAACCTCCATGACCATCCTTCTTTTGAAAAAAATAGGTGCCGTGGTGACACCGCGGGCGATAGTCCAGACCCAGCAAATTCGCTTTGTTGCATTCTCAACTCCGTAAAATCGGGGTCAACATCGATATGGAGTTCTTGCTATCGATTCGGTCCCTGGTTTCAGGTCTATTGTAAACTCTAGTTCCCTTTCTGACGACATCCTAGGTAAATCCTTCGAGAAGATGTTCGAAAATTCTCTCACCACAAGAAGGTGTTCTATACCTTCTGCTATTCCCTTCTCATTTAACGCAAGGGTAGTATAAAGTTTACATCCCTTGTGCAAGATCTTTTGTGGTTGTAAGGAATAGATGAACCTCAGGAAAAATCCATGGTTTTTTCCTACAATCACGCTTCCTTTCCCCTCATCATCGACCAAGATCAATTGTTCCATCTGCGGTTTAGCAGGTATCACCTCATGCGATTCTAAGCAGGTCCATAGTCCGCGACATCATAAGATCTAAGGGTCATGAAGTGGTGGGCCCTCATTGAAACCAAACTCTCGGGTTAAAGGGTACAACCCATTTGCCGCATCAACCTTCTATTTTAGCTCTTTGAAGCCATCTCTCTACTAAACTAAACTCTTCATATTTCCCAACTATCTTTACCTTCATTATTTTTTAGCGTTGCGCGAGGAATGAAACTCGGCATGAGATCTATCAAAAACAAGGTCCTGAGTCGGTGATGGTGCACGATGTCTCGAGCATAGTCGACTAGTGCTTTGCTTAGTGGTTATTCACCGTTTCATGAATTTGATGGGCCTTGCCAAAAAATCCATGATAGTGGGTCCAACCGATCCAAATCTCCGGTCCTCTCAATTGGCAGTCATCTTTGGCAATGGCTCCTCATTTCAACACCTTTTGATCGGTAGTGTTTGGTACCCAAAGTAGAAGCTGAATTATAATGTGGGGCCAAACGCGAACTTGTTGACCTTAAGTTTTGCTACGACAAAAGGTGCGGAATAGCATACCTAAGCGGCTCAAACATGCCTCATGCTTGGGCGCAGATGCGGTTTGCCTTGTCCTGAATGTCGGCCGATTGAGCTGACTTTTCGACAAATTCACGAGAAGATACCTCTCCCTGGGGCACTCATGAATAGTTCCCATGACCGTCATCGGCCGGTCATGTTCAAAAGATGTTAAGGCATCTTTCTCCATGAAGAGCTCTCCCCTTGGGTTGAAATACGCCATGTAGACCTTCATCTTTGAATTAAATGTCAGCGAAGTGGGGAAGCTTACAACACCTTTCTCTACAATCGTGCCTCAATGATACAACCGTTTGTGACACTTGTGGACTCAAAAACTGAACTCTCTCGAGTTCTTGGTGGATTCTAACGGTACTAGCTAGGGAACACTATGGACCCACCAGTTCTGAGGAGTTGCCACAGCCTCCTCTTAGTATTGATGGTGAATCAAGGTCCTTTGACATTACCTAGAAGGGCCTTGTCATACCATTATCATCCCTTACAACAATCGACTCTTGCCCGAGGACTTGTTCTTCCCCTTTGGGATTTGACTTCGAGGGTGCGGGAACTTTTGGGGGTTTTGCACCTCCTTCCATGGAACCACGTTGCCAACCTCTTAGGAATCCTCTAAATGTGATCACCACATGGACCGTTAAGGTTTTTAATTAATGCAAAGGGAGGTTAATACTCACGGGTGTACTATAGTGGAAATCCTGGTGATCCGGTCGCGGGGTTGGCTTTGCTCGATACATATGTAGCGACCAGCCGTTACGATACCGTAATGAAGTGGGGCCATTGATTTTTTTTTTTTTTTTTCCTTTTAAAAAATAAAGAAAGAGGATGACAACCGCTGACTACATCTTGAAAAAAACCACGGCGACAAATGCATGCACTAGCAGGCAGCGGACAACTATGACTCCGCATTATTTACAGGAACTAGGTGAAACATGCATAAAACAACGAAGGCAGTTCCTACGGGCTTACAAACATGACAGCATCTATTAGCTAAAGGGAAAACGCGCCATCGCGAGCGACTGACGGTAGGTGGTAGGAACCCTATCGCGTGTAGAACCTCGCCAAGAGGCGTTCAACCCATCGTAATAGAAACTACAGCGATAGACCATACTCACACATGAGTACGGTTTCAGACCAGAGTTGTCGTTAAGCCTCTATCAAAGGTCATGCGCTGTGATCCCACCTCAACAAGATTCATGCAGTCCTTGGGTGATAGAGCAATAACACTCCTGGCACTACCCTAAGCGAACCAAGGGGCTCAGAACCACCAGCGTGCTAAGACTCCGACCAAGTTGTCATTCGCCTCTATCCGTCATGTGCGCAATGATCCCCGCCTCAAGAATCATGCGGTCACCTGGTGATAGGCGCGACAACACTGTGGCACTACCCCTAACTGGACCAAGGGCTCAAGAACCACCAACATGCTAGGAGGTCGAATTCTCTATCAAACCACAAGATGACTAACCAAAGGATTACGGATTCTGACAAGGTGGACATGTGTGGTTTAACAACTATGGCCAACTCTCCCCTCCCAATTACCAATTGACTTAAGGCGCAAGGCACAAGGTTACCAAATAATGTTAAGTTATTAATTGTTTAGCCAGAAACTTATTAACCTCAACAATTAATCTTGCGAAAGTTAGAAGACTAGAGCCCAAACCCCAAAAACCAATGACTGTTAATCATTACAAATGAGTGAACCATTATCATTGCATTTAGTCAAATGTGGCTGAAGCTAAAAGACTGACAGGTAAGACGGTCACATCAACTGAGGCAAAATAAGATGATTAAACTAAAGATGCAAGAGTCAGGTCACCATAAAAATTGCTGATAAAAAAATATGAACATTGTCTATTGTATTCCAACGAATAGAGTGTTGTCATAAATTTTTGTTTGGGGGTTTAAATGATGATAATGCGAGTAGAACGATGTCAAAAAAAATGCTGACAATACAATAGAAAATTGTCAGAAAAATGATGGAAACACGAATAGAATGTTGTCATGACAATTAGTGCTGACAATAGGAATAGAATGCTATCATGAAAATAAGTTCTTAGAATAGGAATAGAATGTTGTCACGAAAAATAAGTGCTAACAATAGGAATAGAATGTTGTCCTGAAAATAATGCTGAAAATACGAATAGAAGGCTGTCATGAAAATAAATGCTAACAATACGATTAGAACGCTGTCACACGTTAGGCTCATTGGAATTCTTAAATCCTAAAATTTCAGGTGAAATGCCTCGGAATCCACTATCTATCATTCACAAGAGAACATGCTATCAATTATACTAATAAGCAGATTGATATATAGAGTTTTTGTAGTTTAGTATAAAAATGTTGGCTATGAACATCCAACTAGCAATCATGTAATACATTTTAATCATTGACCATGTTTACATAGTCCCCATGCTCAGCGATTACCAGGTCACAAACGCCACCAAGGCACGACCACGTTAGCTTCCAAAACTCAATCATAAATGCTGCCCAAAAAGGTAACAAATACATACCATAATAAATCATTATTAAAGTGCAACATCGAAGTGGTAAATGACATTTACCGTGTGGAGGTATAAGGCTGATGCAAATATATTTACTATGGGTAAAAATTGCAAAACGCAATAACACATAGCCAATCATCGAGGGAGATGGGTCTACATGGGACCTGAAGGTCATTGCTCGACGCATTGTTTACAACTAAAATCCATTGCATTCGAATTTCTCATGTAGCTTCAACACCTACTCGGGCTGGGTCCTGTGTGTTTGTTTGTCTAACAAGCAACCCTAACAGGCAACAAAGGTGTTCATCCACCCGCCGAATTACGCGCATGGGGAGAAGGAAGTAAACTAACCTAGCGATTTATTAAATCGTTGTCTTAAGGAATCACTATCTTAGAATTTGGCTGCTTAAAACTAAACCTACATGATAAGGCTGAGATTAAATAGAGTAAAACTATGCATTGTGATAATGTTGTTACTCGTGATACCACACGGGTAGTAAGATAGCCGTGCAAGCATAAACAAAATTGATGGCTGTAATAAAGTTTACTTATGTATCCTACATAAAATGATGTTGTCGAATAATAATACAAAGCTCATCCACATAAGATAATGTAGTTAACGCAGTAACAAGATAAATTTCGTTATCATATCACTCGACTTTAGATGATACACAGATATTTTACCCAGGGCGCAGAAATACATATCGAAAAGCAAATCTACAAATTCAAATTGATTCTAAAATTCACAATGATAAAAATATCGCTGGATACTAACATATTAACACATTATCACCTGTTATCTACACATTACACAAATTAACTCGATGTCCTAGAGAATCATAAATTTCACTGTGTAATATAAAAGAAACGCATGCATATGTGTATAATTGCAGATATATATATATATATATATATAAGACTAACAACCTTGTCATAAAAATGAGTGCAGACATATCAACAGACGTAGGCATCTAAAATTTGTTATTTAAGATAAGGAAATCCTTAAGATTAAACCATGGTCCACAGTGATCCACGGTGCTATTCAATAAATTTATCAACCACATGCAAACAATCCAAACGCAGAGATTGTTCCTTCAACTCAGATATTATCAATCAAGAAAAAGAAGGGAACGAAGATGAACAAGGCACAAAGTAATCATTTTCCAGAGACGCAATGACCATCAGTCAACAAGAACAATCAACAAGGGTAGACAACTGACAGGAAAGTCCTTTGCTCCATCATCCTCACACAGAAAAGCAGGGCGTTGAGATCCATAGGTCTTTTAATGCTAAGGCGATGACCATAGATCAGGCTCCTGGCCGACTACTCAGGCAAGGACTGGTGAGCTAGGGACAAAAGATAAACAACCACGAAGGTCACAATCAACACAACAAGGTGGTCAAGACAAGCGGGAAAATGAAGGCCATGGGAGACAATCCATCATCGAGCTAGGCTAAGAAAGATTTCAGACATCAATCTAGACAATCAATTGTCTTACCTAATCAAACCTGCAGATTCAAGTATAAAACCTACAACATCTACTATACAAATGTAGAGAGTGTACCGTGCCTGATCGCCCGCTCTGAGTGACGTCCGCATGCTCCGTGCAACTCCTTCTTGCCGACCGTTGAGACTTCACCGATACCTCCCAGCCAATGCTAGGGGTACTCTTCTTCCCCCTTAGCCCCCCGAGCCGCAAAGGGGCCACACCCACTATCTAGCGATTTCGACTAGCTCCCAGCTCGCCTCGCAAGGCCGAGCTACCACTCCTCACCGAGCTGGGTATCCCAACTCCCACAAGTTAAATCAGTCAAATAGATAATTTTGCAGCGTAACGTTACGCAAACAGAAGATGATCCTTCATCCTTCTCCTTCCTTCATTATATAGAGTTTCGAACTTCCTTTCTTTCCTAAAATATCATTTAATTAAAGTTTTAAAAATAAATTCCTAAAAATTCTTCTCCGTACAAGTGTCCCCCATTCCCTACATTCCTCCATAAACTAATTTCTTTAATTAAATAATTATCTTTATTTCCCTCACCCACCTAGAGTTACTCCTAGAATCACTCCTAGGTGTCCCCAAATTCTCTTACAGGTTTTAATAACTTTCCCTTTTTATTAAATTGCTAGTTTAGTTTAAATTAGAAAGATCTTAAATGGTAGATGCTTTACTAAGTTTGACCTTCTGCTTTTTCCCTTAAGTTCCCCTTTTTCCCTTTTTATGTTTACCTCTTTTCCTAGTTTCCTAAAATTTTAGATTTTCCCTCGTTCCCCTTTTTAATTAGAACTCAAAAAGTCAAGTGTGGAATTTTAACCCTTTTTCCCTTTTATCATTTAATTAGTATATTTTAAATTATCAAAAGATAAAACAATTAATTCCAATAGATTTTTTTATGAATAATTTAAATTTCTTACTCCCTTCATGTTACAATATTTTACGAAGATCATAATTATTATTTAAGCTGTTTTTGTTTTAATTATTATTATTATTTTTTTCTTAAAGGTAGACAAAATTTTACCATTAGCGTAGTTTAGACTAGACCTAAATTTTCGTGAAGGGCAACATTTTATTAGGGAAATGTTTTTTTAAAATTCTTATCATAATGTTCATCCTAAGGCCATCTAGGTTCATTCATTTATCAATAACAACGCGACGTGCCGTTCAGGACACACTAGGTGCTCCAAGGGTGCCACTCACCTCATTTATCCCCTTGCGCAACGTGCCCTTCAGGACGCACCACGTGCTCCAAGGGTGCCACTCGCCTCATATGTCCCCTTGCGCGACGTGCCCTTCAGGACGCACCACATGCTCCAAGGGTGCCACTCGCGTTTTAACTGACTTGGTAGACATCAATAACCCCTGGAGTCAATACTCCACTAGGTGAACTTGTGGGAGACTAAGGGCCTCTAAGGAATAAGGCCCCTGCCTTATTGTGTGCCCCTTAGAATCATTGTGAGTGATTGTCGCAGTCTTCCCTCATGACATCGTGGGTCCTCTCGAACTAGGTAAACGTGAACCTACAATTCGAGCCACGTTGGGAGTGCTAGTAGGTCATGGCAAGGCTGTTGTCCACACCTCTCCCTCAACATCTCTAGTAGTCGTGCGTGACCCCTTTAGTCCACATGTGAGTCTGGTCGGTAAGCTATCGTTAGCCTTCATCATCAACAAATCATGTCAGAATATAACCATATCATATCATCTAATCATATGCTCTAATATCACAGTAAAACAATTAAACCCCAATGGTATACTCCCTGACTCAATTCGGAGTCTAAGGGGTTCCATCGATGCCTCTGCATCCTTGAGGTCCAAAATACTGCACACTTAGTAGACTGAGTCGATAGCACATGTCTATGTCAATGCAATAAAAAAACATGTCATTAATCCCATAATGCCTCATAATCATAATCAAAAGTTTTAATAGCATAATAATTTGGATCACTTGCGAGCAAGTTTCCTCAAAGAATAAGTTCGCTCAGTGTGCCAGAGCGGGACGTTACATACACCCCCTCTTGGTCTAAATTTCATCCTGAAGTTTTACAGTATATATGCTGAAATAAAGTGTATCACAGTATCATATGTCTATCTATCAAACAAAAATGGAAACTGCTAGCGCATATCATATGCGTCCTCCCAGGTCGCCGAGTGTGGACTATAATTGTCCCACTGGACCTTGACTTGATTTACCATTCGACGTCGTAGCTATCGAACGCGATGATCCAAGATGTGGATTGGATTATCCGTGAGCGCACCAACATCTGACACCCGCAAGGTGCGTAAGTCAAAACATGTGTAGGATCACTAATCATAAAGTCTCAAACAGAGACATGAAGGACATCATGCATATGACTCAAGAATCAATAAAGGCTAGTAATTAGGCCATGGGCCTCTCTTTTCCCCAATCTCATAGGATCCCATGAACCTAGGAAATATTTTATGCCCTTCTCCTAACTTGATCAAACTCTTATGCAGTTTCATCTGAAAAAATAATCGATCTCCACATCGTAACTACGGTCAACACGACGCGCATCGACATAACTCTTCTGTCAATCCTACGCTTCCTTGATCCTTTGTCTTAGTTTGTATTTAATCTTCCATCTCTTGTATTGCTTCTAGTCCCATCAGGACCCTATCCACAATCTGACCCCCTCAAGGCGTCTGGCATGGTCACCCGTAAAGAAACTCGAAGGGCACCATCTTAATGGTGCTTTGGTAATTGTCGTTATAAGAACATTCTACGAGTGGAAAGAATTCTTCCCAATGCTTCTGTTGGTCCATCACGTACATGTGCCACATGTCTTCCAAGGTATGGTTTTTTTGTTCGGTCTACCCGTCAGTCGCTGGGTGATACACAATACTAAAGTGAAGTTGGGTTCCCAGGGCCTCTTAGAAACTAGTCCAAAATCGTCCAGTAAACACTGATCCTCGATAAGATATAATCCTCATAGGTATGCCATGCATCCTCATAATCTCACTAATGAAAACTCTAGCTATGTTAGGTGCTTGATACATCGTATGCACATGAATAAAATGAGCACTCTTCTTCAGAGTGTCAGCTACTACGAAAATCGAATCATGTCTCCTTGTCGTTAGTGGCAATCCAACAATAGAATCCATCGAAATAACCTCCCATTTTGATTCTGGAATAGCGTGCAGTTGTAGTAATCCTGGTGGGTGTCCATGTTCAACCTTTACCTACTGACATTCTAGACATATGGCCACATAGTTGACTATGTCTTCCTTCATTCCTTTTCAGAAGAATAAGGGTTTAAGGTCTGCCCTTATCTTCGTGACTCCTAGGTGAGCCATGTAGACTGCTCGATGAGCCTTGCTTAGGATCAAACTCCTCAACCCGTCATTTGGTGGTATGTAAATATGATTTTTAAACCTCAATAATCCATCGTTGTTAAACGTAAATCCTTCAAATCTTGGTACTATCATTGAGTTTTTTTTAATAAAACCCTCGACCTCTTTGTACCAGTCATCGTCACACTGTAAATTTAGAATATTTTCACGTAGATTAGTCTGAAGAGGAAACATCGAAAAGATGCGTGGTCTCCAACTCAATGCATCTGCCACTTGGTTCACGGTTCCCTTTATGTACATAATCTCAAAGTCGTACTCGCTAAGCAATTCCAACCAATGTCGTTGTTGCGTGTTCAGGTCGCTTTGCGTAAAGATGTGTTGTAGTCCACAGTGGTCTGTCCTTAGTTCAAATTTTTGTCCAACAAGGTAGTGTCTCCAAACCTTCAAGGCATATACGATGGCTAACAACTCCTAATCATGTGTTGCGTAGTTCTCCTCATGCATTCTCAGTTTCCTTGAGATGTAAGCGATCACTCGACTGCCTTGCATCAAGACTCTTCCTAAGCCTTCCTTAGATGCGTCATGCATACCAAGAATTCCACATCCATTTCAGGGACCTTTAGTATCGGTGTTGTTGTCAACAACTCCTTGAGCCTATGAAATGCTTCCACACATTTCTTGATCCAAAAAAAAAACTTCTTTTTCTTCTTCTACAATTCCGTGATCGGATTTGCTATCTTTGAAAATCCCTCGATGAACCATTGATAGTATCCTGCTAAACCCATGAAGCTACCTATCTCCGGGACGTTCGTCGGTGCAGGCCATTCCATAATAGCCTCAACCTTTGTTGGATCCATGACGATACCTTCGCCAAAGATGACATGCCCTAAGTAGTGAATCCTCAATTGATAAAATGAGGATTTGGACAACTTCCCATACAATTTGTGCTCTCACAGACATTGTAGTACCAAGCGCAAGTGCTTGTCATGCTCCTCCATCATCTGAGAGTAAACAAAAAAATCGTCAATGAATACTTGGATGAATTTGTCCAAGTACTCGCAGAACACCCTGTTCATAAAACTCATAAATACCCTGGGGAGTTTGTCAGTACAAATAGTAAAACATTAAACTCATAATGTCCAAACCTCATCTTAAAGGCAGTCTTAGGGACATCATCCTCCTTGATCCGTAACTAGTGATACCCTGATCACAAATCGATCTTTGAGAACACCATCACACCCTTTATTTGATCGAAAAAATCATCAATCCTTGGCATTGGATACTGATTCTTGATTGTTGCCTTGTTCAATTGACGATAGTCAATGCAAAGCCTCCATGACCCATCCTTCTTTTGTATGAAAAAAAAAAATAGGTGCACCCCATGGTGACACACTTGGACGTATTAGTCCCAGGCCCAACAATTATTTTAGTTGCATTCTCAACTCCTGTAAATCCAGGGTCAACATCCGATATGGAGTTCTTGCTATCAGTTCAGTCCCTAATTTTAGGTTTATATTAAACTCCAATTTCCTCTCCGGTGACATCCCATGTAACTCCTCTGGGAATATGTCCACAAACTCTCTCACCACAAGAAGGTGTTCTAGACCTTCCGCTACTCCCTTCTCGTTTAACGCAAGGATCACATAAATCTTACATCCCTTGCGCATGCTCTTCCGTAGCTGCAAGGAAGAGATGAACCTCAGAGAAACTCCCGGGTTCCATCCTACAATCATGCGTCCTTGCCCCTCATCATCGACCAAGCTCAATTGTTTCATCTTACAGTTCAATATCACCTCATGCGATTCTAACTAGTCCATACTAGTCACGACGTCATAAGATCCTAAGATCATGAAGTACAGGTAGGCCCTCGTGACAAATTCTCCCAGGTTAAGGGTACAACCCATAACCCCTTCCTTCAACCTTCTATTTTGGCTACTGAAGCCATCTCTACTAAGCTAAAATCTTCATGTTCAACTGTCTTTACCTTCATCCTTTTTAGCGTTGCACCAGAATAAAACTCTCGGTAGCACCGAGATCTATCAAAATAATAAGGGTCTAGTCAGTGATGGTACCTGATGTCTCGAGCACAGTCGACTAGTGCTTTTCTTAGCGGTTATTCACCGTTGCATGAATTTGATGGGCCTTGCCCAAAACACCCATGGTAGTGGGTCCAACTGATCCAGATCTTCGGTCCTCTCAACTAGGCAGTCATGCTAGCAATGTGGCTCCTCACATTCCAACACACCTTTTTTGATCCAGTAATTTTGGTACCCGAAGTAGAAGCTAGATTATAATATTGAGGCCAACACGAACTTGTTGACCTTAAGTTTCTTGACAAAAAGGTGCAGACCATACCTAAGCAGCTCCAAACATGCCTCATACTTGGGCACCGTGCGGCTGCCTTGTCACAAGGTGTCGAACTGATTGAACT
>SNQJ01S0028861.1:52394-62842 GCA_010110895.2 Picea sitchensis
CTATGCATTGTGATAATGTTGTTACTCGTGATACCACATGGGTAGTAAGATAGTCGTGCAAGCATAAACAAAATTGATGACTGTAATAAAGTTTACTTATGTATCCTACATAAAATGATGTCGCCGAATAATAATACAAAGCTCAGCCACATACGATAATGCAGTTAACGCAGTAATAAGATAAATTTCGTTATCATCTTATTGGAATTTAGATGATACATAGATAGTTTACCCACAACGCATAAATACATATCAAAAAGCAAATCTACAAATTCGCATTGATTCTAGAATTCCCAATGGTAAAAATATCGTTGGATACTAACATATTAACAGATTATCACCTGTTATCTACACATTACACAAATTAACTTGTTGTCCTAGAGCATCATAAATTTCGCTGTGTAATATAAAAGAAACGCGGGCATATGTGTATAATTGTAGATATATATATAAGACTAACAACCTTGTCATAAAAATGAGTGCGGACATATCAACTAATGTAGGCATATAAAATTTGCTATCCAAGATAAGGAAATCCTTAAGATTAAACCATGGTCCATAGTAATCCACATTGCTATTCAATAAAGCTATCAACCACATGCAAACAATCCAAATGCAGAGATTGGGACTTCAACTCAGAGATTATCAATCAAGAAAAAGAAGGTAACGAAGATGAACAAGGCACAACGTAATCATTTTCCAGAGACACAATGACCATCAGTCAACAAGAACAATCAACAGGGGTAGACGACCGATAGGAACATCCTTCGCTCCATCATCCTCGCACAGAAAAGCAGGGCATTGAGATCCATAGGTATTTTAACGCTAAGGCGACGACCATAGATCAGGCTCCTGGACGACTGCTCAGGCGAGGACTGGTGATCTAGGGACGAAGGCTAAACAACCACGAAGGTCACAATCAACACAGTGAGGTGGTCAGGAAAAGTGGGAAAATGAAGGCCATGGGAGAAAATCCATCATCAAGCTAGGCTAAGAAAGATTTCAGACATCAATCTAGAGAATCAATTTGCTTACCTAATCAAACCTGCAGATTGAAGCATAAAACCTACAACATCTACTATACAAATATAGAGAGTGTACCATGCCTGATCGCCCACTCTGGGTGACGTCCACGCACTCCATGCAACTCCCGCTCAACGATCGTTGAGACTTCATTGGTACCTCCCAGCCAATGCTAGGGTACTCTTCTTCCCCCTTAGCCCCCTGGAGCTGAAAAGGGGCCACACCCACCATCTAGAGATTTCGTCTAGCTCCCAGCTCACCTCGCAAGGCCGAGCTACCACTCCTCACCGAGATGGGTATCCCAACTCCCATAAGTTAAATCAATCAAGTAGATAATTCTGCAACATAACATTATGCAAACAGAAGATGATCCTTCATCCTTCTCCTTCCTTCATTATATAGAGTTTCGAACTTCCTTTCTTTCCTAAAATTTCATTTAATTAAAGTTTTAAAAATAAATTCCTAAAAATTCTTCTCCGTACAAGTTTCCCCCATCCCCTACATTTCTCCATAAACTGATTTCTTTAATTAAATAATTATCTTTATTTCCCTCACCCACCTAGAGTTACTCCTAGAATCACTCCTAGGTGTCCCCAAATTCTCTTACAGGTTTTAATAACTTTCCCTTTTTATTAAATTGCTAGTTCATTTTAAATTAGAAATCTCTTAAATGGTAGATGCTTTACTAAGTTTGACGTTCCTCTTTTTCCCTTAAGTTCCCCTTTTTCACTTTTTATGTTTACCTCTTTTCCTAGTTTCCTAAAATTTTACATTTTTCGTCTTTCCCCTTTTTAATTAGAATCCAAAAAGGCAGGTGTGGAATTTTAACCCTTTTTCCCTTTTATCATTTAATTATTATATTTTAATTTATCAAAAGATAAAACAATTAATTCCAACAGATTTTTTTATGAATAATTTAAATTTCCTACTCCCTTCTTGTTACAATATTTTACGAAGATCATAATTATTATTTAAGTTGTTTTTGTTTTAATTTTACCACTAGTGTAATTTAGACTAGACCTAAATTTTCGTGAAGGGCGACATTTTATTAGGGAAAATGTTTTTAAAAATTCTTATCACAATGTTCATCCTAAGGCCATCTAGGTTCATTCATTTATCAATAACAACACGACATGCTCTTCAGGACACACTAGGTGCTCCAAGGGTGCCACTCGCCTCTTTTTTCCCCTTGCACGACGTTCCCTTCAGGAAACACCACGTGCTCCAAGGGTGCCACTCGCCTCATCTGTCCCCTTGCGCGACGTGCCCTTTAGGACGCACCACGTGCTCCAAGGGTTCCACTCGCCTCTTGACTAATATGGTAGACATCAATAATCACTGGGGTCAATACTCCGCTAGGTGAACTTGTGGGAGACTAAGGGCCTCTAAGGAATAGGGCCCCTGCCTTATTGCGTTCCCCTTAAAATCATCATGAGCGGCTGTTGTAGTCTTCGCTCATGGCATCGTGGGTCCTCTCGAACTAGGTAAACGTTAACCTACAATTTGAGCCACGACGGGAGTGCTAGTAGGTCGTGGCAGGGCCGTTGTCCACATCTCTCCCTCAACATCTCTGGTAGTGGTGCGTGACCCCTTTACTCCACATGTGATTCTGGTCGGCAAGCTATCGTTAGCCTTCATCATCAACAAATCATGTCAGAACATAACCATATCATATACACTAATATCACAGTAAAACAATCAAACCCCAATGGTATACTCCCTAACTCAATCCAGAGTCCAAGGGGTTCCATCGATGCCTCTGCATCCTTGAGGTGCAAAATCTTACACACTTAATAAACTGAATCAATAGCACCTATCTATGTCAATGCAGTAAAACAACATGTCATTAATCTTATAACGCCTCATAATCATAATCAAAAGTTTTAGTAGCATAATAATCCGGATCACTTCCGAGCAAGTGTCCTCAAAGAATAAGTTTGCTTAGTGCGCCAGAGCGGGGCACCTATCTATGTCAATGCAAGAAAACAACATGTCATTAATCTTATAACGCCATAATCATAATCAAAAGTTTTAGTAGCATAATAACTGACACTGCAGCAAGTGTCCCAAAGAATAAGCTTTGCTGGCAAGCGCCAGAGCGGGACGTTACATAGAAAATGCTTTTTTGTAACGTCAACACTTTTATATGTGACTTTAGACAACGAATTATATGTGAATGGTATTCATAGGTTGTTGGACATGCATACTTAGGTTCAATGCTACAACATCACACCAACAAAACTCCAACTACCGACCCTTTCAAGAACACCCATGAAGTAGATGAAGTCTCACATGAGGGAGAGGCAGGGGTGGTTACAAGAATTAGATGTCTGCAACCTAGATAGACATCGACTGCGATTTTAATATTCTAACAAAGTGTCCTAGCAATATAGTTCATCAATAGTTAACCACTATCTACCGGTGCGCAGACAAAACAGAGAATCACATCATTCACTTAGATCTTAATGTATCTAAGAACTTATCATAGAGAGGTAGATTAGATCTATAAGATTCAAGAACTAAGCACATTCATATAGGTCATATCTAACATTATTACACATCTTTAGCACAAATCATAAATGATCTATCTATTCATAATAAAAGCACTTATCAATTAAAGACATAAAACACATCAAGATTGCACAAAGAAGAACAACATAGTTTACATGGTTCACTCCCCACCCCGGGGCTACATCCAAAAACTCTTATTCAACAGGTTACATGCACAGATCCTCAAAAAACCCTACTCCACAAAGGACAAGAGATATGTGCACATCTCCGGCTGTATCCCCTTCAACTAGGGTACAACACCAAGCCTCTTACAATTACTTGCAACGTGAATCTCATGGAAGTCTCACACTGTATGCACATAGCACTTACAACCTTTGATCACATAGATCTAGTACTTAGTAATTCATACGCACTACATTTTTTTAGCATCTATTTATACATACAATTAGGCTCAAACATTGGTAAACCCATGGGCCCACATCCCATAAATTGCTATATCATCCCAAATCCCAAAAAGGACCCAAAGGGGGCTGATATCCCAAGGACATCTGCCATTCAGACCTTCTTCGACATGCTGTCGAAGTCCTAAAATATGTCAAACTTTGACCAAGGATCTACCAAAACATGGTCAAGGGCCAAAATACCCCCAACACTCACCTATGACTTGTCCCGAGTCACTCTGGTCGGATTAGTTTTTCTTCGAACACCTCGAGTTTGTCTCGAGCTACTTCGACTTGCTAATTTTTTGTGGCCTCTTGTTTAGTGAAATCTTGGATGAATACCTCATTCACAGGCCCCTCTAGGATCTTTTCAGTAGCAATAACAACCTACTCCAGCTCGCTCCTTGTCCCTTCGAATCTATCTCGAACACCAGGGCCTTATCTTGTATAGGTTGGAGACTTTGAGTTACTTCCATAACTTTGCTCCAAATAGTATGTATCTACTATTAAGGGCAGGTTGCCTGGAGTGATTCATTCTTTCCACAAATGACCGGGTCTCACTACCGTATCGCTTTTGGCTTGATACTTCACCTTTTGAGTCAGAACCCCAGCTTTGCCTTTAGTCTCTATATTCTCCTCGCGAGTTTTCAGAGGGTTCAGGGTAATCGCGATCGCTGAGTTGTTTGCATTCCATAGCAAGGGATTTTATTTGCTCAACCGCATCTCCGACCAATTGCTTCTTCTGATCCCTTGGCTATCCCTGTGGAGTCTCCTGAATCGCAAGTGGAGCTCTAAGTCTCCAAGCGGCGTGTTGTTGTATCGCTAATGGATTCCCTCGCGGGTTTCTACCTGCTATGTGATCCTATCCTCTACCTTATTTCTGGCTAACTTTCATAGAGTGAAGTGGATCTCAACCGCTTCTTTTCACTTTGAGTTGATCAAGGAAAGCAACTATTCTTTTCCCATGCGACCGTGTTCCTTTTCTTCATCGAACTCGCTTGAAGCAAATCTCTTCCACAGTGAAACTCAACATTGTTCTGACAAGTACCTTGTACTTCCCCGCATCAAAGCCCCGGGTGGTTTTGTTCTATTTCTCTTGTGATTTTGCAGGTGCTTCATCCCAGATCAACTTAGTCGATGGAGTTGGGTTGGTTCATCTCCCAACTCCTGCCTCCTCCTAGTGTGGTGGAGAATGCTGATCTGCATTGAAGCAACGCCAGCCCCTTTTAGAGTTCGACTTCATCCTATCATACATTTCTTCCTCGCTGGTCTCTTTTTTCTCTGCCATTTCCTGAAGCATCGCTTAGGGGCTGTAAGCATGATGAAGTCAAAATCATTGGAGGTGAGGACACTCTGCATCTTTGTCATGGTATATTTTGATTTTTCCTCGGGATGAAGTGCTCTCTGGGGAAACCTTCTTCAAGGGGTCAATCCCTGCCTCATGTAACTTCGTTGGGTTTCGTCTCAGCCTCTCTACTACACCACCCCGTGACATGGAAGTGGCCTTCCTGGGGTGCTCTTGGTGCCTTTGGACCTCCTTGGTCTTTTTTCTGCCTCACGTTCTAGGTTTATTCTGCTCTTAAGAGTCTCCCTCTGTGTTTCTCAATATCGACATCTCTCAGGTCGTGATGATGAGGTCAACGAACCATTCCTTAGTGATTTCCTCAAGATATTCTTCTCTGTAGCTTATAGCATGTCCTGAGTTACTCTTATGTTCATCCGCCCTCACCAGAGTTTTAGGTAAAGTGCTCCATCTAAGCCTAACTTATCAAGTAAGGAAACCCATGTAAGGTGTTTAGAGTCATGAGAGGATCGAATTCGATGGCTCTCTTTAACTAGAGGTAATATGTATGGAACACAACATCTCGGACCATCGCTTGCTCATATACGTTGAGTACCATAGGGTAGTGAACTTCGCGACAAGAGGCTCAAATGGATCTATGTCAGGGAAGGTCTCTCCTTCCAACATATCCCAGAAACAAATGTACGAGGGACTAGAGCCAGCTGAAATGAAATTCATAACCCTAACTCGTGTTTCCTGGAAATCTAGTTCCAACTGGTTAAATTCAGGGTAATTTGCCTAGTTCATTTGTGTATTCTCCAAGTATTAATTTCCCTCGTGAGGTCAATGGACAAAGTTAATGACCCCGCAAAGGTTAGCTATTACTACTTCAACTTCCAGCCTAATGGACAGTGAGGCCATCAGCATCTCACTCTAGATGTAAGTTTTACCTTGTAGCCTCTTGTTCCTTCTCAACATCACCATATGTGTCCTTTTGATCTTCTATGCTAGTCCACAATCTGTGGCTTTTCCTGGATAAAGTCATGTGGTTGGTCCTCGTGACACAAAGCCTATGATCCCATGGATCAGTGTTGGGTCAATTATAATGCAAAATAGATAATATGGGTAGCCTCCATGGTAACACACAACAAGAAAGTATCTTGACATAGTATTGAATTCCTGTGTCTTTTGAAGTGTGGGATCTTCATGACATTTTCCATAGGTGGACTGTATGTAGGTTCATTTTCCATGACAAGGGATGATCTTTGAATTTTCCCTCTTTTCTAGTTAGGTACTTGTATGGGGTGAGCATAACATAGATCTTGCGATCTTCGAGGTTCAAATCATTGAACTTTAGTGCTACAATATTGTCCTAGTCTATTTGAACTAATGCAATCCCTTTCGGGAGGTACGCAATAATTATGGTGTATTCGAAATCCCTTGGTACACTATCACGATTCAACGTGCCAGCCAGAGCATGACCTGTGCAATATGGTTGGAATTAGTTTTGTATTCGCGAGGTCGTCTTTATGCTTGGTTATCTTTTCCTGTTGATGGTCTGGACGTCTGCCCATGAGTAGTTGACCTGAGGTTTGAACTATTCTCATCATGAATCTTGTATTAATCAGACATCATACATGAATATTCCAAATATGAGGTTGATCCAAACTTCTTCGACAACTTTCTCAGCAAAGGTTGAATGCCTAACATACACACTTAGTTGAAAATCTTGGGTTTGTGAGTAACTTAGACACCTAATGATAGAGGGAAATAGCTTAATGATCAATGTGTAAAATCAACGATTCTCGTGGCCTTCCAACATGGTTGTAGTGTTCTCGTTGCGTGGCTTGACAGGATAAATAGATAACTTGAAAACATATCTCTTGCAAAGGTTGAGAAGACTTCATTAACTCAATTATGTCCCATATGGTGTGGTCCAATGGTCTGGTGGTGAAACATAAATGCCTTTCTACCCATTTGGGGGATTTTAATTAAATGGTTATATTGTTCCTAATGGCTATATTGCTTTGCCACAGCAGGAAGTGCCATGTGACATTTTTATGTTTTCCAAAACTAAGTCTAATTTTGCAATTTTCTTCTCACTTAAGTTCTCTCAGACCCTCTCTATAACTCTTTGTTGATCTTGTACTTCTCTTACTTAGCTTCTA
This sequence comes from Picea sitchensis, assembly GCA_010110895.2. Classification (NCBI taxonomy): domain Eukaryota; kingdom Viridiplantae; phylum Streptophyta; class Pinopsida; order Pinales; family Pinaceae; genus Picea; species Picea sitchensis. The sequence goes on from SNQJ01S0028861.1 coordinate 59,819, forward strand.
TCTTTATTTCCGCTGAGTCATTCTTGGTCATCCTTTCCATTATGATTCTTATCTTCTTCCCATTCATAGTTACTTCGCGTTGTTGGGAATCTATCCTAAGATTCAAGGGTGATACTTCTTCTCTTTATCCTGAATAGGTACTTCAATCTTCTAGTGGGTTTTCTAGTGTTCTTGCAACTTAGGAATCCGAATCTTGGATGTTAAATAGCTTTGATCTATTCTCATGTTCTTCAATCAAGTAATCCATCCTTCTAGTCATGAAATATTTTAACTCTTTGTTCTTCTAATTTAACATTTCTTTCCTTTCTTTTCTCTGCCTTTCCTGCCCTGATTCCTTTCAATCCAAGGTTTTCCTCTAGTAACATGGTAAATGGGGTAAATGGGGCGTTGTCCTCAAAAAAATTAATAACTTTGAATTCTTCCTATGTCGAAGTTCCATTAGAATTCATAGATATATCATGAGCTTCCACATAGGTTTATCAACTTTCCTTCTAAATATCCCTATTCCTCCCAAATGAAGGGAGTCATAGAAGGCTTCCCTAATAATTCTGGGGAGTTCTTTTAACATGATATTCAATTGTTTCGTATCTAGATCATTAATGTCAAAGTCTCCTCATTCTTTCTTCAAGGAATTTTTTTTTCTTTGAATATCTTTGATAGTCTGACATGTCAATGGTAATTCATGGTTTTGTTTATTTGCAACAATAATTTCTCTTATTCTTTGGGTTCACATTTCTAGATCTGCCATAGGTTTTCCTTGTCTCATGTTTATTCCTTCAAGCTAAGCAATCATTCTAGGGAAATCCACCACTTCATGGTCCATAGCTTTGCAACAAAGACAATTTTGTCTTCTCCTGTGGTATTCCCTTAGCAATATGTCTCAGCTCTGCACTGTAACAAAGGGTTAATCCCTTCTCTTCTTTTAAATGATTCCCAACTCTTTCTCAGATCGCATGCTAGGATCATAGCAGCTAACCTACAAACATTTATTTCTAGGATCCTACATCCACTTTAGAGTTAATCCAAAAATTCTTTCTATGAATAGGTATAACATATCTTTCACTATTCCTTATCAGATCTATGCATATCAAACCTCTTTCTTTCATCTATTAGTGCCCTAAGCCAAGCTATGACAAAATCTATCATCAAACATACCTAGATCCATACTATTGGAACAAAAATTTCCACTAATTCATTTCTACAAATAACAAAGATTTAAGATCTAGAACTTTTCACTATTCTTACCTTTAACAAAGCTAGCACAAAGCCTTACGATCTTACCTCTTTTCTTCAGATTTGACCTCTTTATTTAGCACAAAGCTTTTATAAATCAAGTAGAATACTATGCACTAGGTCATAGATCCACGCACATATCTTCCACAGTTTCAGGACGAATTCTTGCACAAAGCTTCTTCTTCCTGGGGCCTCAACAATCACAGCTTTAGGGTTAGATCTTGCACAAAGCTTCTTCCTCTTAGTTCCTAGCAATCACAGCCAGTCCCACAATGGAACCATTTGTTGGCATATGCACTCCGGTTCAACGCTACAATAGTGGCACCAACAAAACCCTCAACTACCATCCCTTTCTCGGTAACACTTGGCGGTTAGTAGATGAATTCTCACCCTAGGTAGAGGTAGGGTGGTTGCAGGACTCGTGTTTGTAACCTTAGCTAGGATACATCTCCCATCAGGACACTTAATAGAGCACTTAGCATCGACAATTCATAAATATTTAACCACTATCTAATCCACATATAAAATGTGTAGCATCAGATTATTCACTCGGGATCTGATATATCTGGCAATTTATCATAGAGAGGTATATTAGATATAGCAGATCAAGCACTAAACATATTACATAGCTCTGATCTAACATCCATACACATCATTAGTACAAATCATAAACAAATATATCTATCTATCAAAGCACTTAGCAAGTAAAGACACAAATATATCAAGACATCACACAAAGCAAAACAACACAAGATTTACGCGGAAACACCCTAAACCCCTGGGCTACTGGGCCCACCAACCTCCTTCTCTTATTTTATTATCTTTAATAAGTTCTTTATAGGCACATAGCATCAAAATCCTACTCCACGTAAGACAAGAGATCCGCGTGCACTCCTCCAAATCCTCCTTCTTCTAGATAAGAAAGTACACAATGCTTCTCTCTTACAATTACTTCTGCACGCTAACCTGCCAAAGTCCATAGTATGCACGGTAGAGACCCCATATGCACAGAGCACTTACAATCCTTCGATCACATAGATCTAGCACTTAGCCATTCGTATGCACTACATTTATTTAGCATCTATTTATACATACAAATTAGGCCTAAACATGGGTAAACCCATGGGCCCACATCCCATATCCCTTGCAACATCCTAAATCCCAAAAAGGACCCAAAAAGGGGCCGAGATCCCGCAATCTCTGCTTCTTCTTGTGCTCCTCCTTCGATAGGCTGTCAAAGTCCCAAAATAGGTCAAAATTGACCAAGGATCTCCCAAAACTTGGTCAAGGGCCAATAGTGGTTATATGAATATAGACAACAATTTTTATATTTTATAGATAATACATTTTTATAGACAACAAATTTTATTTCACATTTTATATTCCCATCGATATAATATGGTGGTGATTAATATTGTTCAAGTCAGTTAATGTTTAAGTCTGGAAGTGATTTAATTTTTAAACTCGGATTAATTCCTGAGTAATGGATAACATCATCAGGGATAATCTTTTAAATATTGTTGACAACAAATTGTTACTACACAACGATATTATTTATCAATTAGTACGGTCATTTACCCCGCAATATCTTTATAATTATTAATAGTTTATCAAAGGAATTATCCAAAGACTTGTTAAGATAGAAAAAAATAATAATGATATATTAGACATCAATACCATGTATTTAGATAGTAATAATATAGAAAACAATGTCATTATTAAATATCATTAGTTTTAATATCATTATTAGCTCTTATTTGTATAGACGACGAATACTAATGAACCGAGATA